>PJEM01009062.1:0-21819 GCA_004023845.1 Helogale parvula
CTCAGTTGGTTAAGCCTCCGACTTCGGCTCAGGTCAGATCTCACGTTCGTGGGTTCAAGCCCCGCGTCAGGCTCTGTGCTGACAGCTAGCTCAGAGCCTGGAGCCTGCTTCCGGTTCTGTGTCTCCTTCTCTCTGTGCCCCTTCCCCTCTCATGCTCTGTCTCTGTCTGTATCAAAAATAAATAAAACATTTAAAAAAAAAAAACAAAAAAAAACAAAATATTGCTCCTGATGTAAGAGCTATTGCATTTAACATTCATATTTTTAAGTAAATTTAATTGTTATCATGACCTCAAAGAAATAGCATAACTTAAACATGTGTCACTCATTTCCCTCAAAATATAAAAGAAAAATTATGTACTGCCTTCTCACTGATCAATAAAGCTCAGTTATTGTTCCTCATTTAAAGTTCACATAATTAAAAAAAAGAGCTCTTAGAGGCATTTTAGAATGTTATTGAAGTGCTAATTATTTCTGATCTAAATCTGAATATCTTAGTAGCTAAGGACATTATAAATATCATCTAGCCTATTTTGATCTATGGAAATCACATTTATATAAAAAAGAATCTGATTATAATTAATTGTAATTGATTTGGAAAGACTATTCCATTCTAATGTTGCCCCAGAAAGAAAAGGAGGTCAAGGCTCCTCATTATTTAATGACAGAGCTGGTACCACAGGATGGACAGGGTCACAACTCTTTCCGGTACACATGTCTGTGCTGTACTTCACAGCTGGACAATCCATAGAAGGCTGGCTGCCTGGAAAAATATTATGAGAATATCTCATGACACAGTTGAAATTCACAAAATGTCTTAGCCTCAACAATCTGACAACAAGAAGAAATAAAATGTATCCAAATTGGCAAGGAAGAAGTCGTACTTTCACTATTTGTAAACAACAATTGGCTCTGTGTAGAAAACCAAAAACTCCACCAAAAATTGTTAGAATTAATATATGAATTCAGCAAAGTTGCAGGATATAAAGTCAATGTACAGAAACCTGCTACATTTAAGTTTAAACTTTGTTCACGAGTCAGATTTAGATAGATACAGTTTTATCTGGACAAATTCAGTGATAAGTCATACAGATGAGTAAGGAGTCTTGGCATAACATAATATTCTTTACTTGGATTTGTTACTTTGACAGCCTTTTTCTTTTCAAGACTTATTTCAATCTTGAAAATGCTTAATGATTCATTTAAAGTGTGAAAATACTTGTATTAAAATTTGTATCAGACACTTGGTGCATAATACTCACTGATACTTGTAGTTTGTTTCATATGTAACTTACTAAACTTCTAGGGTTAGTAAGCAAGGCTAAGGAATCTGGGGGCACCTGAGTGACTCCATTTGCTGTGTGTCCAACTCTGGATTTCCAGTCAGGTCATGACGTCACGGCTGGGGAGATCAAGCGCCCCTGTCATGATCCAGGCTGACAGTAGGGAGCCTGCTTGGGAGTCTCTCTCTCTGTCTCTGTCTGTGCCCCTCTCTCCCACTTGCTCTCTCTCAAAATAAATAGTAATAATAAAAAGCTAAAAAAAAGACTAAGAAATCTGATTTTTGGGGTGCCTGGCCGGCTCATTTGGTTAAACATCCAACTTCAGCTTAGTTCATGATCTCATGGTTTGTGGGTTTGAGTCCCACCATGGGCTCTGTGCTGACTGCATGGACCTGGAGCCTGCTTCAGATTCTGTGTCTCCCTCTCTCTCTGTCCCTTCCCTGCTTGCGCTATATCTTTCTCTCTCTCTCAAAAGTGAATATACATTTAAAAAAAGAAATCTTGGTGTGCTTGGGTGGCTCAGTCGGTTAAGCGTCCGGCTGCAGCTCAGGTCATAATCTCATGGTTCGTGGGTTCGAGCCCCGTGTAGGGCTCTGTGCGGACAGCTAGCTTAGAGCCTGGAGCCTGCTTCTGATTCTGTGTCTCCCTCTCTCTCTGACCCTCCCCTGCTCGCACTGTTTCTCTCTGTCTCTCAAAAATAAATAAAAAACATTTAAAAATTTTTTAAAAATCTTATTTTTATTAAAAGATTAAATATTGCTTACAAACCTAATTAAATCCATCTTAATTTAAATAAAAATTATCTACTTATATGACTGACTCATTTAAACACACACAAAAAAACAAAACAGAAAAATAGAGTAAACATGTGTTAAGAAACTTACACTAGAATTTTCAATATGATCAGTACAATTGGCTTATTTTATTTATTTACTGGAGACTTGTTTTATACAATATCTATAATAATTCTTATTTTGGCTAACCAGTACTCTTATCAGACAGAAAGTAAAATAGAATATTATCACAGCAGAAGCTAAAAATTTTGGATTTTTTACCAATCACTTTTTGGTAAAGACATTTTAATTGTATATATGTAATGTATCAAACATGAGCTGGTGATCATCAGACTAATCCCATTTTTATTGTTGTATCTATGGATTTTTCTGTTCATGCTGTTTTTAAATGTTTATTTTTGAGAGCAAGAGAGACAGAGTGGGAGTAGGTGAGGGGCAGAGAGAAAAGGAGACACAGAATCTGAAGCAGGCTCCAGGCTCTGAGCTGTCAGCACAGAGCCCAATGTGGGACTCAAACCTACGAAGCAAAGGCCAAAGTTGTACACTTAACAGACTGAGCCACCCAGGTGCCCCAACACACTTTTTATATAGTAGCTGAATGAACAAAGAGAAGAATTTCAGAAGTCAGGGAGCCAAAACTATATAGTGGGTTTGTATGAAAGGAGTGGTATGATCTGATTTCTGTGTTTAGACTTTCATCCTAGCTACTGGGTACAGAGGCAAAAAAAGAAAAAAGAGAATTATTTCACTTAGAAAAAAGCACAGTGAAATGTAAGTAATGGTGGGCTGAAGCCACAGGAGCCCTACAAAGACTGAACTGGAGGAAGGTTTTTCAGGTTTTCAGAAAAATAAGAGAATGATATAAGGATAAGAAAGATTAAGTATAAATTTGTAAAAAAAAGATAGCTAGCTAGAACAAAAGTTTACAGTAATTATGACCATCCATACCCCCTTTTGGCATTCTTTGAGAATTATCTATAAAGATTTAACTGCTTTTTAAATATATTTACTTTCTGACTGGTATTCCTTGAAGTGACTTCAGGTTGATGGAATTTGCATTTGGTACTTGGAAATAAGTCTGACATGAGACTGAAATATTTCATTTCTAAATAAGTATTTTGGAAGATAATTTTAAATCAGTACAAGTAAATTCTCTCTTCACTCTCATGATATAAATAAAATTCTTAACATTTAACTACCGTGTCATTTTCTATAGATCCATTGTTTGTGTTAAGACTAGATAGTGAATATTTAGAAATTTATGCTAACAAAGTACATACACTATAAAAATATTTCAATAATAATTTTATTTCAAGTATCAATACAAATTTTACTGTGACAATGTCAATTGGAAATTAAAACCATAAGATGGAATCAGAATTAAGCCAGCTGACTACAGAATGTGTCCAAACATGGGATACTTCCATACTGTGGTTATTGTAAATAATGCTGCAGTAAACATAGGGGTGTATATCTTTTCAAATTAGCACTTTTTAAATTTATCGAGTCAATTCTGAGTAGTGGAATTACTGGATCATATGGTAGTTCTATTTTTAAAAAATTTTTGAGGAACTTCTATACTGTTTTCGATAGTGGCTGCACTAGTTTGCTTTCCTTCCAATAGCGCACAAGAGTTCCTATTTCTCCATGTCCACACAACACTTGTTTCTTGACTTTTTCATTTTAGCCATTCACATAGCTGTGAGGTAATACCTCACGCTGTGTGTGTGTGTGTGTGTGTGTGTGTGTGTGTGTGTGTGTGTTTAATTTTAATGTTCATTTATTTTTGAAAGAGAGACACAGAGACAGACCATGAGTGGAGGTGGGGCAGAGAGAGTGGGAGACACAGAATCCAAAGCAGGCTCCAGGCTCTAAGCTGCCATCACAGAGCCCAACGGAGGGTTCAAACTCACAAACAGTGAGATCATGACCTGGGCAAAGTTTGACGCTTAACTGACTGAGCCACCCAGGCACCCCAACCTCATTGTTGTTTTGATTTACATTTCCCTGATGATTAGTGATATTGGGACTCTTTTCATGTCTCTGTTGGCAATGTGGATATCTTCTTTGGAGAAATGTCTGTTCATGTATTTGCCCATTTTTAACTGGATTATTTATTTCTTTATTGTTGAGTTGCAGAAGTTCTTAATAGATTTTGGATACTAACATTTTATCAGATATAGTATTTGCAAATATTTTCTCCACTTGTAGGTTGTCTTTTATTTATGTTAATTGATTCCTTTGATGTTCAGAAGCATTTTATATTGATGCTACCTAATGGTTTATTTTTCCTTTGGCTTCCCTAGCCTCAGGAGACATATCTAGAAAAATGTTACTGCTGATGTCAGAGAAATTACTGCCTGTGCTCCCCTCTAAGATTTTTATGGTTTTAGGTCTCACATTTAGATCCTTAATCCATCTGTAGTTTATTTTCATGTATGGCATAAGAAAGTGGCTCAGCTTCAGTCTTTTGCATGTAGTTGTTTAGTTTTCCCAATAGCTCTGAAGAGACTTTTTCCCATTACATATTCTTCTTGCCTCCTTTGTCAAAGATTAATTGACTAAATATAGTCCTGGCTTTATTTCTGGGCTCTCTGTTCTGTTTATCTATGTTTCTGTACCATACTGTTTTGATTACTATAGCTTTATAATATATTTTGAAATCTGGGGTTATGATTCTCCAGTTTTATTTCTCATTTGTTGCCTAATAGTCTCATCATATTTCCTAGAACGTAGAACTTTTAATACTACTATCTTAATAGGCATCCTAAGACTGTAATGTTTTTATTATTATTTGTTTTGAAATTTTTTATTACTAAGAATGATGTACACCTTAAGTTTTTATAGATATTTATCAAGTTAAGGTCACTGACTTCTCATCACAGCTTGTATATATGTAAACGTAAATATACACACCGAGTTCTTCCTCGTGTCTTCCTATTTCTGGTGGCTGCTGACACTTGGTGTTCCTTGTCCTGCAGCTGCAGCACTTTTGTCTCTGCCCCCACTGTCACGTGGCATTCTCCAATTGTGTATCTGTCTCCACATTGCTGTCACCAAGGTGAAATTATTTACTCCCTCTTCAATCATTAATTACAAATATGAATTTCCAATCCACTGCCTCACACAGGGTGTTCAAAATTTAGATTCTATTCCTTTCCCAAGTACTACCTAACTTCCTATTTAATCTAAGCAGACATTCTCCTTTCATGGTTGCAGCTTGTCTTGCATCTGAGTAGCTTAAGATTCTTTTTATTAATTTTTTTTTAATTTTTAAAAAATAGTTTTACTGTCAAACTGGTTTCCATACAACACCCAGTACTCTTCCCCGTAAGTGCCCTCCTCCATCACCACCACCTCTTTTCCCCGCATAAGATTCTTATAAGGACTCTAAAAGGAAGTATCTCTGATCCCTAATCTGTGACCTTAAGTCACTTAACTTTTTTTTTTAAGAAATTTATTTTTATGTTTACTTTTATTTTTTACATTTATTTATTTTTCGAGAGATAGAGCGGGACAGAGCATGAGTGGGGAGGGTCAGAGACAGAAGGAGACACAGAATCTGAAGCAGGCTCCAGACTCTGAGCTAGCTGTCAGCACAGAGCCCGTGGGGCTCGAACCCACCAACCGTGAGATCTGAGCCTGAGTCGGACGCTTAACCAACTGAGCCACTCAGGCGCCCCTCACTTAACTTCTTAGAACCCTGATTTCCTCATTTTAAAATGAAGACAGGGGAGGCGCATGGTGGCTCACTTGGTTAAACGTCCAACTTCACTCAGGTTGATCTCACGGTTCGTGAGTTCGAGCTCTGCATCAGGCTCTGTGCTGACCGTTCAGAGCCTGAAGCCTGCTTCGGATTCTGTGTCTCCCTCTATCTGCCCCTCCCCCACTCATGCTCTGTCTCTCTCTCAAAAATAAACACTAAAAATGTTTTTAAAAAATTAAAATAAAGACACAAAAGTTACCTCACAGTAATTTTGGTGATCAAATGAGATAAAATATATGATGCTTTATGGAAATGCCAGTATACTAATCAGTAAATAAAATATAATTTAAAAATTACGTTAACTCTTTCAATATAAAGGCATAATAATTCTGTTTTTTTTTCCTGTTAGCATGCTGTCAGATTTTTCATGTCCCTCTTTTGTTCAGCAAATCAGTAATGCCATTTTTATTTCAACTTACACCATTAGAATGATTAATTTGCGGACTGGTGATGAATTTAAAAAAAGAAGAAGAAGAAGAAGAGATTTGCACCTAATTAATTTACTACTCAAAATTAATTTTTGTTCTTTCTAATTTTATTCCTTACTGTTATGGTACCATTACTTTTATATTACCCCCATTTTCTACACAAGAGAGTTGATGAAATAAATTCCTCTTGGGCAGAATATGATAATGATGCAAACATGCTGTTCATCAAATAGAGTTTCTCAAGAGGCACTGGAAAAATTGATGACTGCATGGCAAAGTTTGTGACACCCTGGAGTATACATAGTGTAAAAGGAGACACATTTGTAACTTTACATAAGGGGTATTTGAATCACATCACTTGGGAAATTGATACTCATCATTAATTAACTAAATGAAACCAAGAAGGCTATGAACTAGCAGATTCAGGGGGAAAAAATAGAGAGGAGAGAGAGAGAGAGAGAGACAGAGAGAGAGAGAGACAGAGAGAGAGGGGGCAACCTAAGAGGAATCAATAGGTAGGTATATATGAAAAAGAAACAGAGTTACATCATGTTAGGTGTAGGTACCAAAAGAAGTGTTAGACCACATTAGAATGTTTTGTTTTGACCACCAAAAATGCATTAGAACGTTAACATTAATGATTTAGAGGAAATCCTGCTTATATACAGATCACCATGTGTATCTACCCAAGTATATTCTCTTTTTACTCTCCTCTCTTCTCTCTCTGTCCTCTTTCTCCTCTCCTTAGTCCTCTCTCCTCTCTTAACTCCTCTCATTCTCTCTCTCCCTATAGTAATATGTACAGACATTATTGCTATTTGGACCCAAAAACACTATTCTCAGTTGTAATACTCATTACCAACAAACGTTCTCTGCATATAATTAATTTTGTTGAGAGTAAAATCTCTACACTACAATATTGGTGTAAGAAAAGTGAGGGCAAAAAGTGACCAGGGCAAAATGTAAATGTAAAATGGAGTACATTTTCCCTCCACCAATCATGAGGCAAGCTATTCTTTATTTATTTTTATTTTTTTATGTGAATAATTTATTGGTGCATTTATTAGGGTTCTCCAGAGAAAGAAAATCAATAGGATGGATATCTATATATAGGTTGGGATATACAAATATATACATTAGGATATGTAGATTGGGATGTGTCAGCCTCCATAATAGCATGAAATAGATTATTATAAGGAATTGGCTCATGCATTTACGCAGGGTACTAAGTCCCAAAATCTGCAGTAGGCTAACTGGAAACCAGGAGAGCCAATGAGCTGACGGTTTAGTTCTAGTCCAAAAACCAGCAGACTTAAGACCCGAGAAGAGCTGACATTTCAGTTCAAGTCCAAAGGCAAGAAAAAATGATGTCCCAGCTCAAGGCAAGTCAGGTGGGAGAAAGTTTCTATTTGTTGTTGTTGTTGTTGTTAAACTTTGTTTAAATTTAAATACAAATTAGTGAACATGTAGCGTAATAATGATTTCAGGAATGGAATTTAGTGATTCATCACTTACATGAAACACCCAGTATTCATCCCAACAAGTACCCTCCTTAATGCCCATTGCCCATTTACCCCATTCCCTACCCAAAACCCCTCCCTTGTATTTAAGAGTGTCTTACAATTTGTCTCCCTCTCTGTAAGATAACACACTCTAGTTCCAGCCACACTGTTGCAAATGGCAAGATTTCATTCTTTCTGACTGCCAAGTAATATTCCATTGTATGTATATACCACATCTTCTTTACCCATTCATCAGTTGATGGACAATTAGCTAAGTTTCTTCTTACTTTCAAGGGCACCCACTCTTTGCTTCCTATTTAGGCTGTCAGCTTACTGGATGATATCCACCCACATTATGAAAAGCAATCTGGTTCACTCAGAAGCCATTTTCAGTGTCTACCTATTATCTAACCGGCGGTGTATCTTTTAAAGACTTCTTACAAGTGTATGTGCATCCCTCCCTCAAAATCTCTTTCAAAGCAGAAAATAAAAGAGAATAAAAGATGTTTTAGAAGTCTTCTGAGAGTGTGGGTTTATATGTGTTTGATGTGTCTGTAATTAATATGCAATGGACCTCAAGCCATTATATAGCAATACCTCAGAAAAGTCTTCCTAGCTGGAGAATGATAGCTCAGATGGATGGCATTTGAAAATAAAAGGTGATAGCAATGACAAATGAATAATGTGGAAAATTTTCTGTGTAACAGATACAGGTATTGTTTTTCTCCATCAAAGCCCAGAAAGGTCTGTAATTCGCTTTTTCCCCACACTAAAGCAATAAGCAACATTTTATAGCAACCATTTTAGACAGATGCGTTGGTTTTGGCAAAGAGTAAACCAAATGGTGTGTCCAATAATTCTGTCACTGCATAGAGTACACAGAGCTCCCTATGCACAGGTAGAAAACACACACATAATTAAACATTCATTGGCTAAATCTGACTTATGAAGGTTGGTTGATTTGTGAGTTACTGAAGACAGTGATCCTGAGAATTCTGTGCATTATGTTATCAAGGCTAATACAAAGAGACAAGGGCACATGGATGAGCATGTGTATAATAAAGAGGAATAAGAGAACCATGAGGAGAAAAGATAATGAAAATTACTGCAGTGACAGAGCATTATGAAAGCCAGTTTGCATTATACCACATTTACACTGGTCTTTTTTGTTGTTGTTACACTTATTTATTTTATTTTATTTATTTTTTAAATTTACATCCAAGTTAGTTAGCATATAGTGCAACAATGATTTCAGGAGTAGATTCCTTAATGTCCCCTTACCCATTTAGCCCAATTCCCCTCCCACAACCCCTCCAGCAACCTTCTGTTTGTTCTTCATATTTAAGAGTGTCTTATGTTTTTGGCCCCCTCCCTGTTTTTATATTATTTTTACTTCCCTTCCCTTATGTTCATCTGTTTTGTATCTTAACGTCCTCATATGAGTAAAGCTGTATCATATCTGTCTTTCTCTAATTTCGCTTAGCATAATACTCTCTAGTTCCATCCATGTAGTTGTAAATGGCAAGATTTCTTTTATTTTTATTTATTTATTTTTTTGCCGAGTAATACTCCATTGCATATATACACATCTTCTTTATCCATTCATCCATTGATGGACATTTGGGCTCTTTCCATACTTTGGTGATTGTTGATAGTGCTGCTATAAACATTGGGGTGCATGTGCCCCTTCGAAACAGCATACCTGTATCCCTTTGATAAATACCTAGTAGTGTAATTTCTGGGTCATAGGGTAGTTCTATTTTTAATTTTTTTGAGGAACCTCCATACTGTTTTCCAGAGTGGCTGCACCAGTTTGCATTCCCACCAGCAGTAAATGAGATCCTCTTTCTCCACATCCTCACCAACATCTGTTATTGCCTGAGTTGTTAATGTTAGCCATTCTGATGAGTGCAAGGTGGTATCTCATTGTGGTTTTAATTTGTATTTCCCTGATGATGAGTGACACTGAGCATCGTTTCATGAGTCTGTTGGCCATCTGGATGTCTGCTTTGGAGAAGTACCTGTTCATGTCTTTAGCCTATTTCTTCACTGAATTACTTGTTTTTTGGGTGTTGAGTTTGATAAATTCTTTATAGATTTTGGATACTAACGCTTTATCTGATATGCTGGGCTTTTTAGTAATTTATTTTTTTTAATTTTTCTTTCCTTATTTATAAGTAAGAGTATATAGATCATTCTACATAAGGAGTTTATAATTTTCTCTGCCTTTTGATATTTTTACAAAAAATTCTGAGTTAGAAATCCCACCTTAAGTTTTGCTAAGGAGAAGTCATTTTATTGAGTTATAAAAGTTAATACCTGTAAGGTATAGCTTACTTTATAATCACTATGTTGGTTCCCAGCATTTTCAGTATTGAAAGCAACTCTCCTTAGAAAACCAGGCACATTCAGGGACTGTTTCCATTTGCTTGAGTTAGCCTTTAACTCCATTTAACACAATATAAAATATTCCTAAAATTTGTAGCCCCTCTTAACTCAGTTACCCTGAGGCTTAAGTTAAATATATTAATGCCTCTTTTTCTTACTCCTTAGATTACTCTTTTGGTATGGGTCCTTTTCAAAATGAGAGTCTTCACTTAATGCTTCATTGTGTAGTGGGATTTTTCATTTATTGCATGTACTTTGTTAGTTATAATAGATATATACTACAGTGTTTCAAAAACAGCAATTTATAGACTGAAAGAAATTCACAAGTGTTTTCTCCAGAGTCTACATGTCTTGAATGTTAAAAAAAAACATAGGTTGTAATATATATGCTAAAGATTTGAAAATTTGATCATACTTCCATTTGACAATCTATTACATAGCCTCATGTGTCAATTTTAATAAAATCTTAAATTAAATAATATACTACACAGGAATGTACTCAATAGTGAAAAATAACAGATTATCTTCTAAAAAAGAAACAATATATAGATTATTGAACATACTGTTCTCTTTTGTAGCCCTATCTCTTGATGAGGGTTTTGAAATGCCATAATAGTTTCATAAAAAAGGTATGAAATGAGATGACTAGTCAATGGAAGTGAAAATGCATAAGATCTGTTAAATACTGTTAGAATATTTGGTACAGTTCCTTGGAATTGCAAACAGATTAAAAAAACAAAGCAGAACTTGGAATGTATCCTATGTGCAGTATTTTTAAAATATATAAGTATAGAATGATACCCAATTATTTGATTTGTCATTCATTTTACCAGGTGTACAACTCTTCATGACCGAACACGTATTTTTCCTGGTTGGCTAAAAGGTAAGTTATTAAGAGTAATTATGATGATTCACAAAAATTTCACTTGTGCATTTTTATAAAGCAGACAGATGGTATTGGAGAATAATTGTATGTAGGAGTACAGAAGTCACATATTTTGGCACAAAACACTGTGAAGCAAATATTTCTCTAATGACATCCCTTGTAAAGTGAAATTCACAGTAATAAATGAGCAATTGCTCGTGGAACCATCTGAAGAGGCTTAAGGTTGTATGTAATCCAATTTGACAATAAATTATATCAAAATTTAAGAAAAAATTAAAAAATTAAAAAGAAGAGGCTTAGAGACTAAAATACTATAAGGCCATGTAAAAAGGGTGCATTTATAATTCAGTGAATAGCAAGAAAAATTCAAATTGTACTGAGACAAAAACTTCTCAGTTGAGTGGTTCTTTAAAAAAATCATGATTATTTAGAGCAGAGGTGTTAAGCTCTAACAGAAGTTAGAGCAGAGGCCAGAAACTGAGTATGGTCACACATGTGAAGAAGGGTATTTAATTTCTAAAACATTTCAAAATCTGAATGTCTTTCATAGTACAGTGAAAAAAAATGGTCAGTTTTTTAAAATTTTTAACATTTATTCATTTTTGAGAGACAGAGAGATACAGAACACAAGCAGAGGAGGAGCAGAGAGAGAGGGAGACACAGACTCTGAAGCAAGCTCCAGGCTCCAGGCTTTGACCTGTCAGCACAGAGCCTGAGGCGGGGCTTGAATCCAGACTGTAAGATCATGACCTAAAGTGAAATAGGATGCTTAGCCAACTGAGCCACCCAGGTGCTCCAAAAATGGTCAAAAATTTTTAAATTCTTTCCATCAAGATTTATAATCTACTTGTTTTAGGCAATGGGGCAGTAGCAAACATGAGGCTACTTTTGGAGTCCACATGAAGAAGGAGTAACTTGCTTAATATTTAGTGAGGAAGCATAACGACGTTTGTGGCAGTGAACTCTATATATGTGTGGAGGCCGTCTGAGGACAATCAGCTTCCATGTACCTTCGGGAGGAGTGTGTGTGTGAACACAGGACCTGGCAGCAGAAGAACGACCGTAGGAGGTCCAAATTGCCAACCTACAGAACCACTATCTATTAAAGTAATTGTTTAGCCCAGTCAGTTTTGGGATGGTCTGTGAAATATGGCATGCCTGCTCTAAGTTGACACTAGTCTCACCATTTTTATTATACAACATAGATTCACACATCTACATTATCTACCTGTCTCCTGAATGTATTTCACTTCTAGGCCTGTGCTCGAACTCACTGAAAATCTACTCTTTTGTTTTTTTTTAATTTTTAATGCTTTTTATTTATTTTTGAGAGAGAGAGACAGTGCGAGCAGGGGAGAGAGAGAGAGAGAGAGGGAGATACAGAATCTGAGGCAGGCTCCAGGCTCTGAGCTAGCAGTCAGCACAGAGCCCGACGTGGGGCTCAAACCCAGGAAACGTGAGATCTGACCTGAGCGCAGCCGGACGCTTAACCGACTGAGCCATCCAGGCGCCCCGAAAATCTACTCTTTAAAAAAAGAAGCACTGAGTAACTATTATGTGTTCATAAATACAATGAGACACTGAGAGTACAAATATGATTAAGTCTTATTAACCCTCTTCAACGAATCACTATGTAGTGGACAGATAATTAATTATGGATGCAATTAGCACAGGACAGGCATCAGATGCCTAAGGGTACAAAGTCAGTCACCTCAGATTGCAAATTTCAGGTCCCCATCTGTGATTTCAGCAGGTTATCTGGTCTTTTCCTATGGTTCTCTATTATTCATATCCACAAGAATCCCAAGGTGCACATACGTGTATTCACAAAACCTCCTTGGAGTCTGGCTTTTGCTGGGTGATAGAGACGTCCTCTGGCGCTGGAACTATCCCCACTGGCATGAGCACTAGTGAGCGCACCTTGTAGCACAGCTATTTCTGTAGTAAAGCTTGAGGTTAGCACGACTAAAGTCAGTGCCTGAACTATTGCTACTGTGCTGGTGTAGCAATCATCCCTAAATTAGAGGTGTGGCTGCTCCTGTGTTGTCCTGGATTGTGAAGTGGAGGAAAACTCCAAAGGACATTTACTCGGGTGCCCAGGTGTGGTATAAAGCGGCATTCTCCTTCCTTACTATGGCCAACAAGGACCAAAGCCTTAGAAGTTCTAAGGTACAATGAAACCACCTGCCTCTTCTGATGGCAATGTCGAGCTGATGGCCTGTGGCACAGGCTGCTGCTGATCTGAAGGTTATATCACGCAGGCAGGTGCAAGCTACAGAAGACTTATCTTGGCAGATGTCACAATTAGCTGTGTTGAAACACTTGTTCTCCAGGGCGCCTGGGTGGCTCAGTCGGTTAAGCCTCCGGCTTCGGCTCAGGTCAGATCTCACGTTCGTGAGTTCGAGCCCCACGTCAGGCTCTGTGCTGACAGCTAGCTCAGAGCCTGGAGCCTGCTTCCAGTTCTGTCTCCTTCTCTCTCTATCCTCCCCCTCTCATGCTCTGTCTCTCTCTATATCAAAAATAAATAAAACATTAAAAAAAATTGAAACACTTGTTCTCCAGACCACGTGCTTCTTTAAATCCTCTTGTGATTAAGTAATCATTGCTACAATTACTCCAGTATAACTCCCTATTAATTTTTCCACACCATGATGGCTTCTTGTACATAAATGGAAATTTTTCTTTCCTCTAGAATTTAACAGTAAAATGGTCCAGTGTCTCCAAAGTTTACAGTTCATTTAATTCAATCCCTCTTTCTCATTCTCTCTCCTTGTCTCTTTCTCTCTCACACACACACACTTCTCCATATATGTACAGAATTCACCAGAAAAAAAATTTTTTTAATTTGTAACACACTCATGCTGTATTTTCTACTAAAAGAATCACAGGGTAGACGTAAACCTTTATCGTCTTCTAAGATCCAGAATCAAGATGTCTTGCTCTTCATTCAAGGCACTGATACATACTCCTTCTAACTGTTGACTACACTCATAAACTCCTTTAGTCCTTCCACTGTGGCAGACCAGGGCCAGACCTGATGTGCTGTCTTACCTAAGCCTTGCATCAGAGACAACCAATAACATATATCGATTGATGCACACTGCATAGTTGCAATCATATTGCATAAGTTGGGAAACGTAGAGCAAAAGACTATACTCAGAACATACAAGTGGATTCGGAAGATAAGGTTTCTGAAAGGCAGTTTGAGAAATATACAGACAACTAAACTTTTGGAACATAAAGGCCTGCTGCAATCTATAAAGATCTCACCCCAAACGAACCAAATACCATAACTACCATGGCCTATGGGAAGGAACTAGGGAGACCTCTCATGACTTTTGCTGAGTTACTAGTATCAATTTTGGTAGAAGAAGCCAGAAATAGAAAATATGAGGAAATCTATTCTGAGGCCACATGTAAAGAATTGATTAGTGGGAGTGTGTGCCCTGGAAGCTGTAGTTATTTTCTAAGGGAATCATAATTAGCAGCGATCTTTGGTGAAGAGGCTGTGAAGGGAAGAGAGGAGGGAACTCTAGATTGCTGAGAAAGGATAATGATTCATTTTCAAACACAGTGTTAATAGTTGCATAATATTTCATCTTAAGGCTACTTTATTTTTAACTAGTTTGCTATTATTTGACATTTAGACTTCTTTAGGATTAAATTATTAGACATAAAAGTGTAAGAAACCTCTTATGGCATAAGTCACTTATTGCATGTCTGATAATTTCCTTGGAATAAATTCTTGGAAGTAGAATTGCTGGACAGAGAACATTTTTGATATACAGCTATTTTTTTTAGAACAATTTACATAAGTTTGCCTCTTTTACAGGACAATCACCAGCTTTGAATCAAAGTCTCCTTCCTTTCTTTCTTCCTCTCTTTTTTTGTTTGGGTAATTGCTGTATCTCTATCTTCTGACAATAAAAATTTCATTCTCTGTTTCATGGTTAGTTGTTGGTTTTTTGTTTTTTGTTTTTTTTGACTTCAAGTTGGTTGAGGGCAGAAACCATGATACATATTAGGGATGGTACTTGTTTTTCTTCCTCAGAACCGAGCACATAATGGGCTCAGTAAATACTTCTTGAGTGATATATTAATACCAATTATTTTTACTGTTGCACATTGGCAGCTAACTGAGATACCAGCTAATAAAGTATTGATGTTTGCATTTGCTATTTCATATATTCAATCCAATATTTGATATTTCTAGGGAATTTAAGAAATTGCAAATATGTTTCTAAAGTGGTTAGGCCTGCCATTTCTGATAAGAACAGATACTACATTTGATCTTAGCCAAAAGGCCGAGAAGCGATAGGCCTGCCATTTCTGAAAGGAATTGTAAGACACTATCTGCTTTATTTGTGACCATTTGAGATTTCCTACACCTTTAGTACCCATTCCCCAAATCCTGTCCCTGTGGTCATCCAGCATGCTCACAATGTTAAAAGTACTGCGGTAGTCAAGGGGGAATCTAAACACTTCCACCTTGATAACATTATAAAGAGATATATTTGGCCATGTTGAGAAGTGCGTGTTGCCTTGGCAGGTTCTCATTTTAGCGATGACTTGACAGATACTCCGAAAACAAATTTCGGTTCACTTCAAAGAACATGGCACTCATTTAAAATTTAATTAAGTTTTGTTTTTGTTTTTTGTTTTGTTTTGTGTTTTTAGAAATGTGTTGTGCCAATAGGCTAGTTTTAAATTTAAATTAAGAGTTATATTAATTGTCTGGTGCACTTTTGGCCATTTGACAGCATACTACAAGTATTTAAAAATAACTGATGAAATTTTGAGTCATTTCTCATCTCATATTCCTTTGAATTAAAGTGATTTTATTTTTCAGTTTAAATTTTTTTATATTTACAAAGACTATAAACTATAGAAGCTTAATTTAGTTCTGAAGTAAATACATACACATATATCATGTATTTATAATAAAAAATTGGGAAGCACGTATTATTGAAAGTATTCAGGGCACCTTGATGGCTCAGTAGGTTAAGCATCAGACTTCAGCTTAGTTCATGGTCTCATGGTTTGCTGCGGGTTCAAGCCCCTTACTGAGCTCTGTGCTGACCGCTCAGAGCCTGGATCCTGCTTCAGATTCTGTGTCTCCCTCTCTCTCTGCCCCTCCCCCACTTATGCTCTCTCTCCCTCTTTCAAAAATAAATAAACATTAAAAAACTTAAAAAAATAAAAACCTTATTTATTTATTTTTTTAATTTATAAGTATTCCACTTATTGTGCTGCTGGTACACACACAACCCTCTGTTGTTAGTTTACTTTTATTGAGTAACCGGATATCTAGATATCGATAAGAGACTTTAAATATAGAATATATTCATTACTCCCATAAATTATATTTAAAGTTATTACAAACAATTAATGCTCTGAGCTATGTTAAATGCTGAGAATATGATAAAAAAATAAGCATGATAAAAAAGAAAAGACAATCAGTATGCTTTTTATGGTATACCTAGAACTAGATAAAAAGCAGGGACCTAATACATATGTATTAAGATTATTATGAAAACATGATCTCTAAAAGTATTGAGTTGTTTTACTGAAAAAACATGACTGTGGTAGAATATAATTATGTGTAAATAATGATCAGTGTATATAATTGTGTGAAATTAAGTGAAATTAAAGAAGGTGCGGTCAGTTACATACTTCATGTTTTTAAATACTTTTAAAATACTTTATGCATTGAAATTTATTTCAGCTGAACAATGTAGTTTCCCCCCCTTTCTACAGTCTATAGTAATTGGTAATTTTCCTATTATGCCCCACTTCAGACTTTGATCAGCACAGCATAACTCAAAATTTTATGTCTTCAGTTGGTTGAAGGGGTGGGGTGGTGGAGAAGCTGAATGGCTATTACAATGAATAATTAAAGCCTTTTGTGAATTTTCTTTAAATTGCTTTTGTAAAGCAGGGTGGCATGCTCATCTGTCTAAGATGGTTAAGTATTATTTAACTGAATCCAAGAAAATATAGCAATAGTATCTTACTAGCCTATAATCATTGCCCTGTAATGTGTCTTTTAGACAGTAGAATTAAAAATACAATAAAAAATACTAAAAGATTACTATCACATTAAATTTTAGTTTGGTAGATATTTTATAAGGAAACCCCTGTATCATGATCCTTAAACTTTGTTCTAGTTTTATTTAAGTAACATTTTCAAACAACAATTTATTTAGACTTTGGCACTCTTGTTTCCTTAAATGAAATATGTAAAATTAATGTTCAATAAGAAAAATCCTTTAAAAAATAAACTGTCATTCTACTACCTTTCTTTAGCCTAAGAATGAGCTATAAATTGCAGGCAGGTGTCTTTGCTGTTTTTCCAGCTTTGTAGTTCTTTTGAAAGTCCTCTTTTCTTCTCCCTCTGATGGAAGGAAGTGCTGAAGGTATGACACTTCATTGTAATGCTTCATGCCCAATCTCAGCAGTAATTATTCAAAGATGTGAAGGTTTAGTTATTTCACACTCACAAGCTTTGAGATGAATATGCTCAAGCAGCATTGCTAAAAAATGAAACTGCCCAAAAGTCAGTGGGTGAACGTGAATCGGTAATTGCACATACGTATGAGTCATGTATTTGTTATTTTAATGTAGATAATAGCAAAAGGATGTACTGCAAACATGTCCAGATTTTCAGTAAAAAAAAAGCCTCAATAAAATATTTACGGAATTTGTTTCTTCAGAAATAAATAGGGAGAAATAGAACTCAGAACAACACTCATAGTTCACACGTCTACAGGGTAGGTCAGGAGGTAAGAGAAACAGTGAGAATCACCAAGAACGTTTTGCAAAAACTACAGATGCCTATGCCTCCCCTTCTTATGGTTATCTGATAGATGATCACTATGCATCTTAAAAGGCTCACTGACATCCCCTGAAAGAGTGATGGAGATTAGGAAACTGGATTTCTGTGCTTTCTAGCTTTTTTGGGGGGGGGGGTCAACCTTTATCTGTGTTCTGTGTTGCATGTCCTTGTTTATTTTAAAAAATACAGCACTGTATAAATTTGCAAAGAATGACATACATCCACTCTCTTAGGAGGGAACTGTCTCTTACTTGCAAATGTCTGAAAGCTATTTGTTCTTTGAAGGCAAACTCTGGGATTGACATCCCAGTCTTATAAATCTCTATGTAAGTGGATTGCTAGAAATTATGAATTTAACAGCCATCTGGTTTCAAATGTGCATGAGCTCATGAAAGAGCTCTTTCTTCATTCTGTGATGGTACTTAATTTTCACTGCACTCTTTCTCATACAAGGTGGCCTCTTCTAAATATACCATTACAAAAAATAAGGGAAAAAAAAGTTAACCTTTCATTGCAACTTCTCTCAAGTTGAAGTACTTTCCTCTGATCTATAAAAAAAATGCAAGAGTCTTCAAAGCATCTATACTTGTTAAGGATCAAAGACAATGCTTCTAAATGAAAAGGTATAGGGATAAAATGAGTCATTGGTAGGCTTCTGTCCCAGTGTTTCAGTTTCCTAGAATCACTATTCTTCTCATGGTAATTTCTAATGATTGATGCTCTTCAAATCTGAAAGAGCCTGTCTTTTAAAGTACAGTCTAGGGATGACAGACACAAGCATTAAGTTAGGACTCCTGCACTGGGGGAATCTGAATCATGTTGGTGGATGGAACACATATCTGTCATCCACCAGATTGGGAATAATGGGATCTTTAAGACAGAAAGCAGAAAGAGATGAACTTGTGGAATAGACTAGAAAAAAAGAAAAGCCTCAGCTCAAAACAAACAAAAGAGAATGGCCAGGAAAGGAAAGAGTAGTTTCAGGTGGAATGAAAGTCAACAAAGTGAAGAGCAGAGTAGTCATCAGAGTAATATAAGTGTGGTCTTTAGAATAATTACATCAGAGCACCTGTCCCACCATCTACCTATACTAAATGAATGGCATCGGAAGAATTTTGGCCTTGACTAATCCTCAAACACTGCTTCTAAAGAATCTGACTAATGTGCCCAGAGACAGTGCTTAGGCTGGATATTGGAAAAGAATGAGAAGCAGATTAAAGACTATGGAAGCTCCACATCATGGCAAAAAAGAGTAAAGGAGAAAATGAAGGAGTGGGGGAAGAAAATACCAGGTTTTGTAACGGCATTGGGATAAAGCTGTACTTAGAGTTTTGTACAGAGGAGACTGCATCAAAGAGAAAACCAAAGTCGGTGCAGAGATTGTTCCAGACACGGATGGAGATGGCAACCCGCATAACATAGGCTCATCATACCCATATGGCCACATATGTCAACCTTTCTCTGAAAAGCCTGATGCTAGTCTCCTATAATTAACATTTATTTTCACAAGTGGAAGAAGAATTTTTGGCCCGAGAAAATATACTCTTCATATAAGACCTCTACAAGACACATAGACAACTACGAATTACCAGGTATTTGTGTTAAATCCAGGCCATGGAATGAAGGCACTGACGTTAATAAACAGAATGAAATCATGAAGAAATAGGGTTCATAGGGGGAAAATGATATAATTTAATATAATAATTATAGTTATTAAACTTACAGAGTAAGAAAAGATATTATATTTTGGAAAATGTAGGAATTAAAAAAATAAACACTCAAAGTTAATGATATGTTTGAAAATATATGTATGTGTGTCTATGCTCCAAACAGAATGGACACAGCTGAAAGCAGAAATCTATAAGACTGAGAAAGAGAAATTTCCCAGAAGTCAGAGAAAATAATAAATAAAAGTGACAGAATATAAAGAGTTACTAATATACATATATGTAAATACAGCTAATGTGGACATACTGGGTATAATACAAACATATATTACACAAGAAATGCTAACAGACGCCTACTAGGGGTACTGGGTTCCAAATTAAAAAAAAAACAACAATAAGAGAGAGAGGTAAGTCAAATAAATAATCACACAATCAAATAAAAACTCCAAAGTCTGAAATGAAGAGCTGAGACCTAAAGTAGATGAATAAAAACAGACTGAAAAAGAGATCTGTCTTAGTGATATTTAAGGACGACATAGTTAAGGTTTCAGAATTGTTAATCTTTTCATAGAGCAAAATGTTACATGTATTGGAAAGAATCAAATGGACATCAAACTTCAGCTCTGGGGTGCCTGGGTGGCTCCGTTGGTTGTCTCAATCCTTGATTTAGGCTCAGGTCATGATCCTCGGGTTGTGGGACTGAGCCCCACATCAGGCTCCACACTAAATATGAAGCTTGCTTGAAGTTCTCTCTCTCTTCCTCTGTTTCCTCCCTGCTTGATCTCTCTCTCAAAAAACAAAAAGCCAAAACAAACAAAACACACACACACATACACACACTAAACTCTTCAAAAATTAAAAAAACAACAAACTTCAGCTTCAGCAAATATCAAAATCAATCAAGCAAAGACTCCAAAGTTATGACAGAAAAGTGATGTTAAATCTAGACTTCTGTAGCTAATTAAATGTGCATTCACATATGAAAGCAAAATAAACTTAATTTTAGATATTCAAGAGCTCAAAGTCTGTCAGAGACAGATCTTTTCTGAAAAGAAAAATGCTTACTGAACAAAAAAAAAAAAAAAAGGAAAAAGTGAGAGAGAGACAAAAAAGAAATAAGACTCTTAAGTATAGAGAAAAAACGAGTGATTACCAGAGGGGAGGTGGGTAGGGGGATGGTTGAAATAGGGGATGGTGATCAAAGAGTACACTTAGCTTGATGAGCACTGAGTAATGTATAGATTTGTTGAATCACTGTATTGACACCTGACACTAATATAACACTGTGTATTAACTACACCATAATTAAAATAAAAACATTAGTAAAACTTTAAAAAATGGCTTACTGCAACAAAACTAATATGATATAAACCACATCTAAGAGAAGAGGGTGAGATAAAGGAATAACTGGTCTAGTATAATAGCGATTAAAATTAGGCATAATTCTAAATCAGTTTTATACAGAAGATAATAGTAATTAGGCTACTTTTATTTTGAAAGGTAGAGGAGAAGGAAAGAGAAAATTGCTGCTAATTAACTGAGTTTAAAACCTGGATGAGGGGCGTCTAGGTGGCTCAGTCGGTTAAGCATCTGGCTTTGGCTCAGGTCAGGATCTCACAGTTCAGGGGTTCGAGCCCCGTGTCGCGCTCTGTGCTGACAGCTAGCTCAGAGCCTGGAGCCTGCTGCAGATTCTGTGTCTGCCTCTCTCTCTGACCCTCCCCTGCTCGCACTGTCTCTCTGTCTCTCAAAAATAAACTAAAAAAATTTTTTTAAAAACCTGGATCAATTCAATGAAAGTAAGGGAAGAATAAAACAAAAATACAAGAACACAGTAAAGGAAATCAGACTGGTGGTAGAAATTCAGTAATCATTACAGACTGTGCATAAATTAATACCCCATTAAAATGACTTCCAAACTGTCGTCTAGTCCAAACATTTATGGAAGGATTGCAAGATACACAACAATTATAGAAAAGTTTGCAAATAAAGGGAGAGACACATATACTTGGCAGATGTCATTAAAATGAAAGCAAATGAGGCAATATTACTACCAGAAAAAGGACAAATTATAAATTAATGGACAAAAAGGACTATAAACAACTGACAAAAATTAATCATCTGAAACGCTTTAATAGAGAGTATTCATTAGGTACCCAACAGGATCATTGTGAAGCAAACAGAGAAAGAATTCTGTATGATATCCAAAGAGAATCTACCAAGTCTACTACCGTCTGTGGAGATTTCAATATCCCTGTCTTAAAAATAAACAGA
>PJEM01009062.1:21919-75257 GCA_004023845.1 Helogale parvula
AGCTGTGAAATTAGGTGATTAACTAGTTGGTACTTAACCTGTTAATTTCTGTATAAGTCTAATTACATGAAATAGAAGTGGGGGTTTTGATTTTTTACTTTGCTTTTCTGTTTGGAGTGTCATTGTAACTACTGTATTGTAAATGACGGAAAATAATTGCATATGTTAAAAAAATAAATAGTGTTATATTAAAAAAAAATAAAATAAACAGATCAAGTTATTGGAAAAAAGGATCCAAAGATTTCGGGGGGGGGGTAATTTTCTATGTGGGTACATGTATACATAGACAGATATGTTGTGTGTGTGTGTGTTATGTGTGTATCACTATGTACATACATATAATCATATATGTAAATTCTTACCCAGAAACAAAAAGTTAAGTCTTATTGTTGTTCAAAGAGCCATGAAATATTTTAAACATTGATTCCATTTGGAGAGTAAAGAAGTCTCAAATTTTCCAAATTAGAAATCTTGAAATCCACATAATTTACTCCCAAGACTAAAATTAATTTAGTAATTAACAAGAAAAAATAGTTACAATAATTTTTTCATATTCTGCTATATTATAGAAAGTTCTGGTAATCAGTAGTTCTCAGCAGGACATATGTCCTTTCTTGGATTTTGCTGAGAACTCGGTTGTGTAACCTCTAGATCTCCTATAACCTAGGATTAAAGTTTCAATATATTAGAAAATGTTCTTTTTTTCCCCCCTTCACAAAGGCTTTGGTAAAAACAAATGGGAGATGGCTCATCTCTCCAGGCTAGACTTTACTATGACTCTTTTAATACCAGTGAGAACTGAATTTCACGATACCAAATGATAGAACATTCGAGTCCAATTTATAGTCATTTCTAATTATAATCATTTCCACCTTGCTTACTTACTGAGAGGCACATATCTATCTCTAATAGAAACATTCAAGTGCAGGCAAGAATAATTTCTGATCCAAAGGGAGCTTCTTTGAGGGCTTCTTCACATGTTAATATCCTCCTTTCCTGTCGCAATAAACACACACACGCGCGCACACATACACACACATTTCTAGCAAGATATTCTCAATCAAAGTCATGTTTTTCATTCATTAGGATATAAGAGTTGCAAATACTAATTGGAAAATGACAGTGGTTTAAATAAAACATGTAGACCTTTAACTACAAGCTAATATTTTCTTTGCAAATGTAGGAAAGAGAGAAAATAGCAGTTTCATAAAAAGCAGGGGGTGGAGGGTAGAAGAAGTACAAAAAACCCAGAAATACAAAATCTTGATAAATAAAGGGGAGAAAAAGGAAATACTGAGATATACTGAGAAAACCAAACTTTCAGGCACTTGGGTGGTTCGGTTGAGCGTCCAACTTCAGCTCAGGTCATGATCTCACCGGCCGTGAGTTCGAGCCTCACATCAGGATCACTGCTATCAGCACAACCCACTTTGGATCTTTTGTCCCTTTCTCTCTCTGCCCTTCCTCTGCTTGTATTCTCTCTCCCAAAAATAAACAAACACAAAAAATAGAAGAAGAAGTAAACCAAACTTTCCTTGTTTTCTGGCTCTCTAGAGGGTATCAAATCTCATAATTAACTAGTCAAAATGCAAAAACATCATTTGGACCTCTACCAAATGCAAGATAATATACCTGATGACTTGGAGGGTGTGAGAAAAAAATCCAACAAGGCAGGGAAAATTGTAGGTAAACAGAAAAATATAAGCCATATGTTGAAAAAATAAATGAAAAAATAGAAATTCTGTATCTTTATAAAGTTATCAGCTACAATGAAATAAAAATTAAGAAGCAACATACTTAAACTTTCTTTCAGTCTCAGTGCAGTACATTAAATTGTTGTTGCCTCAGAATATTTATAATGGTTCGTGATATATAATACTCATCTACTGTATCAGGTGTAAAGTACAAATATGGGTTGGGTGACATTTTTCTATGCTTTTTTCCCTCATGGCTTTGCATCTCTTCTAAGTTTCCTGAATATCTATGATCTAAGAAAAAAGAGCCTCCTCTTTTTCTATAAAAAACTTATCAAATTCAACACCCAAATAAATAAATAATCCATTTAGAAATGGAGAGAAGACATGAACAGACATTTTTCTAAAGAAGATGTCCAATGGCTCACAGACACATGAAAAGATTCTCAACATTGCTCATCATCAGGGAAATGCAAACCAAAATTAAACTGAGGTATCACCTCACACCTGTCAAAATGGCTAAAAAGAAACCACAAGAACAACCTAGGAAGAAGCTATTAATATATCCATGCTGCAGAAAGTTGGATTTAGATTGGAATAGATTATAAGTAACCTGAAAGATAAAATGTTTGTGAGTAGTCATTAACATAGCTATTTTATGTTGAAGCCCAAAGTTGAAACCTTGACTATCTGGCTTCAGAGTTCACATTGTATGCTTATTTGCTATTACCAAATATTTTAGTGTGTACTTAAGGGAGGATGCAGATAGGGAAGCGCACAATGATGGCAAAACATAACAGAAAGCCAATGAGTCCCGAATCAACTGATGAGAGTATTGTAATGAAATCAACCCAACTCTGTGAACCTGAAGAAGAAAAAGAGGAAGAGAAACAGTAGAAAGAGAAAAGAAAAATATTTTTTAAAAAATTTAAAGTGATTATTTTTAGTGTTTTTTTATTAAAAATTTTTTTTATGTCTTTTATTTATTTTTGAGAGACAGAGAGAGACAGTGCGAGCAGGGGAGGGTCAGAGAGAGAGACGGAGACACAGAATCTGAAGCAGGCTCCAGGCTCTGAGCCAGCTGTCGGCACAGAGCCCGATGCGGGGCCCAAACCCACGAAACGTGAGATCACGACCTGAGCCAAAGCCGGTGCTCAACCAACTGAGCCACCCAGGCGCCCCTATTTTTAGTGTTTTTTTACAACAAAGTTTTTAGGATAAGGAAGAAAACATAAAATTGTTCAGTATAGATGAGGAGAATCAGTATAGACAGATAAACAAGCCACTGAAATCTAAATGGGGATCAACAGGACAACATATTTCTTCATCATGTCTAATATATGTTTAAAGAATTACTATTACTAGTTTACTCTATAATGTGGGCCCATGTACTCAATTCTCAAAACAATCTCAACAGTATCTACTGACATCAACAGACATCTAATAACATCAAAGAATTTGAAGTTAGTGAATTTGGTCACCTAAACAGCATATGGAAGCTAAGTAATGGCAATAAATACAGTCTCAATTTCCTACTTTTGAGAAGGATTAAATTACTGCATTCGTAAAAAATATGTAAGAATAAATGTTTAATTAAAATATTTTAGCCTAGTAAAGGCATTCATCAGGTATGATGCTTAAAATAGTGAAGTTGGGATACCTGGGTAGCTCAGTTGGTTGAGGGTCCAACTCTTGATTTTGGCTCAGGTCATGATTTCAGGGTCATGAGACTCAGCCTTTGTCCAGCCCTATGCTGTTTAAGATTCTCATTCTCTCTCTCTCTCTCTCTCTCTCTCCTTCTGCCTCTCTCCCCTACTGCACACTCTCTTTCTCTAAAAATTATAAAAAAAAAAAAACCCACAAAACCAGGTGATTTTGTTTTGCTTTGGCAGGTCTTGTGTGCTTTCTATGGATTCAAAAAGCAAATGTGGAAACCTGGGTAGCTCAGTTGGTTGAGTGTCCCACTTCAGCTCAGGTCAGGATCTCACTGTTCGTGGGTTCGAGCCCCTCATTGGGCTCTATGCTTACAGCTCTGAGCCTGGAGCCGCTTTAGATTCTGTATCTCCCTCCTGCTGTCCCTCTCCTGCTCACACTGTGTCTCTCCTTCTCAAAAACAAATAAACTTAAAAATAAAATAAAATGTAAATGTGAAAATTGTGCACTTAAAAGACTTTGATCTTTCCTCTCTGGTCTTGTGGCTCTATGCCATATTTTTACACTGAAATCACTAAGTTACAGGCTTTCTCTAAAACAAAATTCCAAAATATTACTTACTTCAGGGCTAGTCAGTTGCAATCTAGCTGTATCAAATGCTTAAGGGAAATAATTTTCTATCTGAAAGATTAGGTAGAGATTAATGTTTGCCATTTCATAGCTCATTATCCTGAAATGGTCCCCTCTAAAACCAAGAAATGTCCAGAGATTCATATGAATACTTCTAAAATAAGGTGGTATTCCCAGAAATCATTAGTTCTGCTGTGCTGTTTTTCTTTGAAAGGCTCCTGGCTTTCGGAATAAATGTCTTGCCTTATGAAAACAAACGCCAGTTGCATTGCTGGAAATAATTATCTTCTCATATTTAACCAATGCATCTATTTTCTCAGGAACAATAGTTCCAATAAATTTTATAATATTAACCATAAATACTTATGCTGTGGATGAACCATTCTGCATGGATTATTTTTTTTGGAAAAAAAAAGTTTATATTTATTTCTAAGCACAAAAAAAGCTTTACTTTCAGGTTTTGCTGAAATCATGTCCAAATTATATTATTAACTTCTAAATAATTACACTGCACTTCATAATACATTTTTGTATTTTCATGCTTTCCTTTCCTTCCGCTCTTCATCTGAATGCTAGCAATCTGAACTAGTATACCTACTTCTAGCAACTAGTCTACACTTTCTAAATACTTTTCTTCTTTTGAATTGTAGGTAAAAAAAAAATGTGACAGGTTTTTAGCCAAAATAGTGGTAAATACGGGATACAGGGAAGTTTTTCTATTAACATATTAGTGTTTATTTATCTATAAAGTTGAGGAACTATACCAAAACAGCTCAGAGGTCGTTTTGCTTGATGTATTAACTGTTCTGGATGGACAACATTTTTGCATAAATAGATTCTGGCTATTAGTTATCTGATTCTTTTTTTCTATTAGTTTTTAAATGTTTACCTATTTAGGAGAGAGTGACAGAGTGAGAGAGAGAGATGGAGACAGAGACGGAGACAGAGACAGACAGACAGAGAGAGAGAGAGAGAGAGGGTCTTCAGAGCACCAGCAGAAGAGGGACATAGAGAGAGGTAGACAGAGATTCCAAGGCAGGCTCCAGGCTGTGAGCTGTCAGCACAGAGCATGACGTGAGGCTTGAACTCAAGAGCCCTGAGATCGTGACCTGAGTCAAAGTCGTACACTTAACCAACTGAGCCATCCAGGTGTCCCAGTTGTCTGACTCTTACATAGAGAATGTTGTTTTTCCTAATATGAGAATGTAAATTTTTCAAATGTTTAAAAAAGTAAAGCAGTATCTGACATGTCATTTTATTGATGTTTTATTCCATATTCTCTCTCAAAAAGAAAAAAAAAATGCAACAACAAGCTAAACAGGTATTTCGTTTGTGACAATCAATGGGCTAAAATTGACATCTATGAAGCTGGATCAGGTATAGTCTCAACCCTAGGAAATTTATACCAATTAGAGATATTAATGTAAGCAAAATTTACTGTACAATATGCTAAGTACTATTAGAAAGATGGATATTGGTTAGCATGAAAGATTTGAGGAGAGATCATCTAACTGTGTAGGAGTCAAGGAAGCCTTCAAAGAGAAAGTGGCACTTCAGCTGGGTCTACAGTATCAAAAGCAAGGCATTAGCAGCAGAGGTCACTGTCTGAGCTGAAGCAAGCCAGGCAGAAGACTGTATTTGTCTGAGGAGCACTGCTTTGGATACGTTACATAGTTTAATTTAGTCAATTGTCACACAGTAATCTTTGCAACTATTTTTGCCCAATTTAAGATCTAATCCATGATCATGTATTGCATTTAGTTATGCCTATTTCTTTTAATCTAGAAAAGTTCTACAGCTTTCTATTGTTTTTCTCAACCTTGTCATTTTTTAAAGAGCACAGGTCAGTCATTTTATAAAACACCCCCACTTTGCATTTATCTGATGTTATTATTTCATGATTAGATTCAAATTATACATCCTTTATAGGAAATTCTGCCCATATATGTCTTTCTCAGTGCATTGTATCAAAAAACACATGATCTTGTTTTGCCCCAATATTTTTTATGTTAATTTTGATTAATTCATTAGATGGTGTCTCATTTTTCCTGACTTCAAAGTTTCTATTTTTTTCCCTTAAAAATCAATCACTTGTGGAAAAATTCTTTGAGACCATGTAAATATTCCATACCTATTCAAAATTTTAGTACTAAGTTTAACAATATATGACTTTCTAACTCCCTCATTCTTTCTACATTTATTAATTCACATTCTACTATGTAAGGAAAATATTTTGCTTCTTCATTCATTTGCATCATTATCAAATTGTGTATTCCTACCTTGTTCAATAATTTATAATACATGACTATCATAACTTAATTTGACATTCAAAATGTCTAACAATTGTTCACTGCAAGCCACTTCAGTCTGGCTCATACATCTGTTCTATAATATCTCAATTTTTCTTCAAGCAACTTCCTTTCTTTCTACAGCAAGATGCCCCAAGCTCTTTTTTTCTGCCTCAGACCCGGAATAAATCTCATCTGTAAGATTCTTTAGTTGCTCTTAGTGAAGAACATTATTTAGAAGCATAATCTAAGGGTGCCTGGGTGGTTCAGTTGGTTAGCATCTGGCTGGCTCTTCATTTCAGTTCAGGTCATTATCTCACAGTTTATAAGTTTGAGCCCTGTGTTGTCTCCGTGCTGACAGTGCAGAGCCTGCCTGGAATTTTCTCTTTCCCCCTCTCCCTGCCCCTCTCTCCTCCCCTTGCTTTTGCTTTCTCTCTCAAAACAAACACACAAACAAACAAATACATAACTTCTGAGAAATCTAGTCTTTTGGTCAGAGGTAGGCAAACTTTTACTGTAAAGGATCAGAGAGTACATATTTAAGGCTCTGCCAGCCATATGGTCTCTGACACATTTCTTAACTTAGCCACTATAGTGAAAGACAATATGTAAATGAATAGTAATGGCTATATAGCAAAAAAATATGGACAATAAAATTTGAATTTCAAAAAATTTTCTTGTCACAAAATATTCTCCTTTTAATATATTTCAACCATTTTAAAACATAAAAAACTTACTTGGTTCATAGGTCATTTAAAAACAGGCAGTGGTTTCAATGTGGTCTATGGGGCTTTGGATTACTCACTCACTTTTCTTCTAGGTTGTGTTCTTTGTTAGTGATTTGTCTTTGCTTCTAGTCTCTTTCTATTTTCTGTCTCATTGATTCATTTTTCTAAATTTATGCCAAAACCACACTGTCTTGATTACTGAAGCTTGATAATTCTTGACATTTAGTTATGTAACTTGTCCAATTTTTTTTTCTTTTCATAATTGTTTTGGCTCTCAGCTTTTTGTTTTTGTCTTTACATTTCCTTATATATTTTTGAAACACCATTCTAACTTTGTTTTTAAAAAAAAGTGGGGCACCTGTGTGGCTCAATCGGTTAAGTGTCTGACTTCAGCTCAGGTCATGATCTCACAGTTCCTAAGTTCAAGCCCTATATCAGCTCTGTGCTGACAGCTCGAAGCCTGGAGCCTGCTTTAGATTCTGTGTTTCCCTCTCTCTCTGCCCCTCCCCTGCTCCTGCTCTGTCTCTCTCTTTCTCTCTCAAAAATAAACAAACAGCAACAACGACAACAACAAAAAAGAGAGTCCACTGGGATGATGACTAGAATTTCATTATATTTCTATATACTTTTTGGAAATTAATATCTTGGCAATACTGAATGTCTAATTCTTGAATACGGCCTAAAATATTTAGCTTTGTTTTAAAGTGAGCAACTTTGTTAAACTTTTTCTGAGTACTTTTAATTTTGTATCGTATTTAAAAAAATTTTTGTCTCTATCCTATTAAAATGAATATTTTTATTTTTCATATATTTGCTGCCAGAGTCCAGCTCCAGCAGGTCCAGGGTTCCCTGAAGGATGGATGGTGTTGGTGAAAGGGAGTGAGAGAGCCTCGGTTTCTTTCTGACCACCAGGCAGGCATCTCTGCACTGACCAGAGTCAGCTTTATTTATTGAAAAAATGTATGGGGTACAAAACAGAAGTGGCAATTGTCTTAGACAATGATTTCTGATGACAACTTCTTTACTATGTAAAAATTTCCCCAGAACATAGATTGGTAGAAGACTTATGCATAATCTTTATCAATAGTGATTGATGTAGGTGACTGAGATGCTTATCACATAGGGAAGAAAGGTATCTTTAGCATTCAGATACAAGGCAATGTTTTTAGCATAGCAAAGGTAGGAGTTAGTTCTTTTGTGAGCAGGGGTCAATAGCCCGTTTTCTTGAGAGGAAGAAAAACAGATTTCTCAGGAAATGTAATATTTGCTCCTATAATCACAAAGGAAGAAACTCCTATAATAAGTTTTTCACAAGATACGATTTGCATATTTTTAGTATCAGAGGACAAAAGTCACTCCTGACACTAGTCAGCCTTGGGGGTCAGTGCTCAAGCAAAAATAATTGAGTGGAGGTAGACATCTGTCACCATATGACAACAGGACGCCCCCACCTCGCAAACCCGCCTTACTTCAGAAATGGCTTCCAGCAATTTGCTGCTAAAAGAAACAGTTGAGTCTTGCATGTTGACTTTATATTTTGCAAACTTGGTAATTTCACTTAATTGTTGTACTGTTTTGTAGACTTCTTAGGATTTTCTACATAAATAATTACAGTGTTTTCAAATAAAGTTTTACTTTTTCCTTTACAATCTTTATTATTTTATCTTATTTTCGGATTGCACTGTTTAGCAGCTCAAGAAGAATATTGAATAGAAATGGTGAAAATGGACTTCCCTGACCTGTTCTCATTCTGAAAGGGGAAGTGTTCATTCACACTTATCAACCGTATTATCTTTTAATCAGACTGGGAAAGTTTCATTTTATTTCTAAATGAAATGTCTTATCCTGAATAGGCATCAAATTTTCTGCATTTACAGAGATGACCATATGCTTTTTTCTCTTTTAATTTGTTAACACTGTTAATTATACTGATTGATTTTTCAAATGTTAAACTGACCTTATAGTCTTGGAATAAAAGCACATGGCCATAGTGAATTTTTCCTTTACCATATTATTGGATTCAACCTGCCAATGTTGTGTTAAAGATTTTTATATCTATGATCATAAAGAAACTTTTTTCTATAATCTTTATTTTCTGGAATGTTTTTCTCTGGTTTGAGTCTGAGAGATACTGCTCTCATGTTTACCCCTTTATTTTCAGAAACCAGGTAAGATTATGTAAGAATAGCATTTTTTCTTTAAAAATATGCTTGAAACATTTCACCTATAAAATATTTTGAGATTAGAATTTAGTATGGGGATTTGGGGGGCGTGGAGAGAAAGGGCACAAGTGAGGGAAAGGGAAAGAAGAGAGAAAGAATGAATCTTAAGCAGGCTCCGTGCTCAGTGCAGAGCCTGATGCCAACTCAGTCCCACAACCCTGGGATCATGACCTGAGCCAAAACCAAGAGTTGGATGCTCAACCAACTAAGCCACCAAGGCTCCCCAGTATGGGAACATTTTCTGATAATCACTTAAAAAATGAACTATTTAAGACACTGAATATGTTATTAGAATTGTTTAAAATATTTTATTATGATCCATTTGATGTTTTCAGGATCTATAGTGTTATTTCCCCTTCATTCCTGATATTGATAATTTTTTAAAAATCCCTTTCTTATGTTTTGTTAGTTTTATTAATCTTTTTAAAGGTTACACTACTAATTTTATTATTTTTCTATTATTTTCCCTTTTCTAATTAACTTATTTGTTTTCTTCCTTTTACTCATTTTGGGTTTATTTGGTCATCTTTTTCAAACTTCTTAGATCCTATACAAAAAACTATTTTTCTAATGTAAGTAATTACAGATATAAAGCTCCTTTTCAGCACTGTAGCTTTCATTTTTAACTACCTTCTGCCAAAGGGATTACCTTCAGGCAAAAAGCCATATACATACATGACTGATATAATGTAGTTCCCTTCTTTCAAGAATTGACTTCTGATTTTCTGCCTACTTTGATCACTCTATAATGCCTTCAAATAGTTGAGTAAGGACAGTAACCTGTAATTTATATATTAAAAAACGTGTGCCGTCTCTTCTACATAGATTGCACCAGGGGCAAAAGTGAAAGCAGAAAGACTAACCGGGAGTTGACTGCAATCGATCAGGCAAGTAGTGATTGGATGAGGTCATAGCAAAGAACTCCAGAAGTCAACAGATATAGTATGTGTTTGGGTTGTAGAACTGAAATTGCTTTCTGAACTCAGATGTTTTGTTTTAACCTTAATATTTTAATGGAGATTGACAGAAGAAACTCTGATTAAGAATCTGGAAGGAAATTTGGAAGGAAAGCAGATTTGGGAGATGATATTATTTCAGTTTAGTTATAATACAGTTGAGATATCTGCTAACCATTGCAATCTGGAGCATTAGGAGGATGCTTTGCTCTCGCTATAGAAATACAGGTCTCATATTTTTAACAGATACTATTTAATGTATAGAACTCTTTGAGATCACTTGAGAAGTGACGAGAAGTGAACCTTTTTTCTAGTTCATAAAAAGGAGGATGAGCCAGCTAACAAGACTGAAAAGGGTCTGCTTCTGAGGGAGGAGGAAAACCAGAAAGAGTTGTTTCCTAGACACCAAAAAAAATTTTTTTCCCCAAACAAGGGACTGATTAAGTCTACTAATGCTTAAAATTATTATATATAGAAGTATCAACAGATAGATTATACATATTTGGATAATTCATGTTGAACAGGCTATTAATAGGTTTCCTTACTGCCGGGTGGATAAAGTATACTATATACTATTTCTGACCACATGGTTTTCCCCAACGAGGAGTACTATGATGAAATACTCTTCTAGGAAATAGTCTTATGGAAATTCCCATTGAGAGTCACATTACTCAGGCTCTCTGAGTTATATAACTTTGGGGTCTATGAAACTATCCTCCCAATTTCTATTTCAGTACCTCTTCTATATTAATATTTGAAATTTAAAATATATCCCAATGTGAAATAATGATCTTTCAAATGTTTTCATTCTCTTTTAACCTTTTAAAACTTCTCTATAGCTGTAAAACTTAAAAGGACTTAAAATTAGTAGAAGAATTTCACAGCTGTAAATTTACTTGGTGCTGGGGGACAATTCAATTACTTAAGAACTTATTTTCAAATTGTTACCAATTGGACCAACCAATGGAGTATGACAGCTTTCCCCCTTCATTTCCATGTTTCTAGGGACAAGAAGTTGAAAGAAACATACTGAAAAACTAATTACATTTTAGAAAGATAGGGTGTTCTTTCTCTTCTTTTTAACATTAGTATGCAAAGGGGATTTATCTTTAATTTACAAAGAAGGGGCTACTGATTACATTAAGCAGGGACACAAGTGAACTCTCTGAGCAAGCTGCAAGGAGCATTCTTTACTTCATGCTGATTCCAGCCTAGCTTCAATTCCTCTTCTGTTTTCAGAAAAAGCATATACATAATACCATGCTGATAGTGCTTCCTTATGGTTCAAGTCTCCTACTTAAACCTGTAACAATGTCTCTCAAAATTTCCATAGTTCTCTTAGCATATATTAACAGCGCTATCTCCAAATGCCATTTCCTTACGCTTTTTTAATTAATGAAAAATGTTTAAGTGTGCTTAACATTATTGTTGACTGCCAATTTGCTTTTTCTATTTAAGTTATTGAGATAGCATCTGAGCACTGAAGATAAGGACCTTCTTTTTCATTACAATTTCAACGTCACTTGTGGTGACTACAGGGTTCCCTGTAACATGTGGAAGTGCTTTAGCACCTCAACGTGCTCCTGAAATATTACTAGGAGAAATATTATCCTTGGTAATATTTATCATGGATAATTTCAAGATTACCTAAATTCTAAGTTTACAGCTGATAATGGATTAATAGAAACCCATAGTTGATGAGCGGATCAAGAAGATGTGGTATATATATATACATATATATATATATATATATATATATATATATACATATATATATATATATATGCAATGGAGTACTACATGGCAATGAGAAAGAATGACATGGCCATTTGTAGGAAAGTGGATGGGCCTCAAGGGTGTCATGCTAAGCGAAATAAGTCAGGTGGAGAAGGATAGATACCTTATGTTTGCACTCATAGGTCTAACAGGAGAACAGGAGAAACCTAATGGAGGACCATGGGGAGGGGAAGAGGGAAAGAGAGTTGGGGAGACAGAGGGATGCAAAACTTGAGAGACTATTGAATACTGAAAATGAACTGAGAGTTGAAGGGGAAGGGGGAGGGGAGAAAAGACGTGGTACTGATGGTGGAGGGCACTAGTGGGGAAGAGCACTGGGTGTTGTATGGAAACCAATTTGACAATAAAATATTATGAAAAAAAAGAAATCCATAGTTGATAAGATTAACCAATCTTTAAAAATGCTAGCTCCAGTTAATTTTAGAGATTTTATAGGTCGTTTTGGGCTGAATTTCCCAGTCACCTCTTGGTAGGGTATATGTGAAGGGATCTGAAGTTGGCAACCTTGAATACGAAAAAGAGAGCACATGTCAAAAATTAAATCAGAATGTAGACTTTACTTGTTCCTACTTCTCTCCCGGTGATTTGATTTAGGCTTCACATTCTCTGTTCTCTACATGAGAACGTGTTGGAACTCTGGCTGTCAAATCAGTCTAAGGCAGAAACTCACTTAATGAATGATCCATTTCTTTAGGAGATAACAGTAAAATCGGATCAGATACAAAAATGTATTATATCAGGCCTGTTCTGTAATTGAAAGCTAAAACACTATATGTCTTTCAGGACTTTGAAGATCAATAAGCCTCAGCAAAGACTTAATAGTTTTGTGATTTTTAAAGTCAATATAGTTTATGTAGACATAATTTTCCTACCCTCTAAATATAATACTTCATTGCTAAAGACATATCAATTTAATAGCTTCTTAGAGTGAAAATAAACACCGAATCTAATATACACATCAAAAAAAAAAAAAAAAAGACTGTCCTGATTACCTGATTAAAGATATGTTAAATGTGAAGAAAAAGTATAGAGCAGAGATTTCATGTTCCTGTGGGACTCACTGATAGGAGATAATATAAAGTAGTCACCGGTTTGAGTATTTGCTTTAGATAGTGTCACAATCAAATTTGAAATAGTATGTTGGATCATACGTTTCTATGGAGTAGAGCAAATTGATAGTGTAGCGATTCTGTGATAATTTCACAGAAAAGGTACAATTTCCATACTTCAGACATATCTCCTGATAAACACAATCAAGTATACACGAAATGTCTTTATTTTTTACATCATATTACATTTGATTAAACACATCTTCCTAGGCAGAAAATTCAACCTTATTATCTTGAATAGGACATCAGAGAGGATCTTTTTCTAGAGAAGCATCTAGAAAATGTGGAATATTTCCTTTCCTCTTTATTCAAATCATCACAGTCAGTGATAAGAGCATTATTTCCCAAGTTTTTGTGATCCTTTGAAGACACATGATTCAGTCCTCTCTGGGATAAGAACTTTTGTCATTGTGGGCAAAATTTCAGTAACTGAAATCCAGCTCCTTAGATCCGTAACTTAGCCATTTTCCTCTAAGGACTTGGAAATCTCCCAGGGCTTAGGCTACTGAGAAAAATATAAGATGCCAAGCTCTTTTTGAATTTCAGACAAAGAGCACATTTTTTTGGTTTAATTATGTTGAAAATGTTGCCCAGTATATACTTACATTAAAAATATATTTATTTTTTATCAGAAATTCAAATACAATTGAATGTCCTGTATTTTTATTTGCTAAGCCCGGAAACCACCCTGAGACACAATGAATGAGTGGTAAAAGCCTCAAGAAATCAAGAACACTTCTTCCTGGGATTGGGGGAGAACTCTGCCTCTCTGTCCACCTGTTCCTTCAATGTAAACACTCCTTTTGGTATAACTGAACTAACACTTGCAACCAGGGTCAGCCTGGTAATCTCACATGCCTACAGATTCCATAATGTAACATATAGGGCTGAAGTAGGCCCATAGGGGAAACTATTATTCATCAGTTAACAGAGGCAGCTGAAATTAAGTCCTAGCTGGGTATATTCTGTGATGCTGGCCTAGTATTGCTGGATTTTCTAAAATGCAAATCAGACTTCTCTTTATGGACACTCTCCTTATATTTAAGTATTAGCAACAACTCAAAATAATTTTTAAAAGTAAGATAAATAACCAGCAAGTTAGCCTCACTCCAAAGTCTTTAACATTCAGTAGAGACTTACACAGTCCAGATTTTCTCTAAGCTGTCTCAGACTTTAGTTCTGCAACAGAAACCTCACCTGAGTTGAGAGAACTCAGAAAACTCTATTATGAAACAAACCACCAATAACAAAACAAAACAAAAACAAAACACAATACAGCTCAAGTGCCTCTGTGTAACAGAATGATGAAATAGCATGTAAAAGATTCACTGACTTGAGAAGTTGAAAGTGAATCATTAGGCATTTAAGCCTTATTTCACAATTGTTTAGTACTTGTTTTATAGACCAAGAGGGAATCAACAGCACTGTGATGTTCACGTAATGTCCCAGAATATGTAGAAGAGTTTTCAAGCTAATAAAACAAAGATAAAAATCAAAAAAGTTTACCTTACTTTTTAAATCATACACATGTAATTTTTTTTAATTCAATAAGATGCTATTTTCTGTTTCCAATTTTATCTTATGACAGCATTAAGCTAAAGTCTCATATTTTTTGAGTATCGTCAACACACAATGTTACATTAATTTGAAGTGTACAACACAGTGATTCAAAATCTCTATATATTTTGCTATGCTGACCACAAATGTAGTTACCATCTGTCACCACACAATGCTACTTCAATACCATTGACTAGATACCCTATGTTGTGCCTTTTATTCTGTGACTTAATCATTCCCAAACTGAAAGACTATATCTCCCACTCCCCTCCTCTCTAGCAATTTCTGTTTATTCGATGTTTTTATATGGCTAATCTTCCTTTTGTATGTTAGTTTATTCATTTGTTTTTTAATATTCTACATATGAGTAAAATCATATGGTATTCATCTTTCTCAGTTTATAAAGTCTCATACTCTTCTAATTGTTTTGAAGACTTATTTTTCATATAACAGATTTGGTTGTTTATGTAGTAATATCATTAGTTTCTGAGTGAAATTCTGCCTGTGCCACGCTTTCCTCTGATACATACAAAGTTCATAATTGTGTGACAAATAGTAGTTAAGTGTAGCTTTCTTTTAAGTGAAAATAGGATAAATCTAATTTCATACGTATGGTATAATAATCACCTTTGCAATTGTACATAACAAGTGAATATTTCTAAGCAGTGTCTTTCCTTCATTCTAAGGTAAAAGTTATTTAAAAAGCTAAGTGAGTATTTTGAAGAAATGGAGAATGACTGGTTAAATATTTGTGTATATTTAGAAACCTACTTTGAAAGTCAAAACTTCCAAGAGACCTCAACAGCTTTATCTAAAAATACTAAATAAGCAAACAGCACAAATACTTCAAAGTCAATCGACTCTTTTGAGCATGAGGTAAAGATTTACCTGATGAGAATCAATATTTAGCCAACAAGATAATGGCTTGGCAACCAGTACAACAATGAGGTAAAAAACAATAATATATTTAACCCCAAATACAATCTACTTTATTCATATTTTCACCAAACATTCACTGAGATCTTATTCTATACCCATCATTGTGCCACATGCTTTTGATATAATATTTAATAATACTCTTGATACCATCATGGGATTCAGATTTTTGGTTTTGGTAGGAGAGAGATAAGTGAACATGTTATTACATCTTCTGTTAATAAATTGGGGGTGTGGAATGCTGGTTGCTATGGGAGCATATAGAAGGGACATCAAGCACATATGATGTCTCAAATCTTTCTAGTGGAATTACTTTTAATGTATCTGAAAAGAACACTTTTCAGGGGTGCTGATGATTGAAAATGTCTTGAGACACACAGAAAGGAGAAATGGATTATATGTAGGCCTATGTCCTCAGCATAATCCAGAAATATATTTTATCATGCATGCTTGGATACTTTTTTAAGGTTTATTTATTTGTGAGAGAGAGAGAGTGTGTGTGAGCAAGGAGGAAGGGCAGAGAGAGTGGGGTACAGAGGATCCAAAGCTGGCTCCATGCTGCAGCAGGGAGCTGGGGCTTGAACTCACAAACCAAGAGCTCAGGCACTCGACCGACTGAGCCACCCAGGGGCCCCCATGGTGATATACTTTTGTAAGACAGAAGACACTATTAATATTTACACCAAATGCCCCAGGAAAAATAGGGCATGTGGTCATCTTATGCATGTTCCATTCCAGCTCAGCTCCATAAAGAGTAGCTATATCCTTTCCTGCATCCAGATTTATTCTGTTTTACAATAAAATGATTAATTTGGAGCTTGACATTTAAATATATGCCATTATTACCTATGAGATGTCACTTTCAGAAGTTTTGTTATTCAATTTTAGTCAGAATACTAAACAGTTGTAAGGTGGCTGAAACGTTATTTCTACTGCAGAGCATGATAGGTTTTCCTTATTCTAGCAGACATTGTCTAGAAGTCACTTTTTCAGATTCCAAATGAAAGCTCTACCTCTTTTTTCAGATGTCTGGAAAAGGTAAGCTGATTCTTTGCATGCTGTCTATTCAATCTTAAAGTCATAGAAAAATACATGTAGCCCAACACTGTAATGTGTCATAGAAAGAGAAATACGTCAGCCTTGCATGATTAAGGCAAAGAAATAAACAAGTTGATACCATTATCTGAGTTAGAAAAAGACTCTGCTAAAGGTTCCTACTCATCTCAGCTATTCAATGGAACTGAATAGTGTAATAGAAATTATTTCATGCCTTCTTCTTTATCTTCATTGAAATCTTGACAAATGTATCTGAAATGCTTACTGTCCAACAAAAGTAACAACCATTTGTTTAAAAAAATGTGAATTATTAACAATAATGGCAAAATAATTTTTGGCAGAAACTCAACTATTTCATTATGCTTGACACTTGCTTAGTGGTGTGATGTCTGCTGCATTTAACAATAGCTAATGAGATTTTAATGCTTAAGTATGAAAACATGCATTTTATTGTAGGTGTTCAAGGACAACAGAATAATTTTAGTTTTTCAATTATAATAAATTATCTTTAAATAAAATACATACAGCAATCCTACTCAAATGATTTAATGGATACTTTTCATAGCCTATGATTTATTTTAATATTTCATTTACAGGTAAAAATTGTTATAAATAGCTCCTATTTAGTTGGTAGAAAAAGTGAGTCACTGTAAGTTATGACAGGCCTAAGGTCATTACAATTCACTTTCTTCTAATACTTTGTTATTGTATCTTCCTCAAAATTTCTTGTAGAATTCTCTTTAAGTTTATACTTTGTTGAAGCCACTTATTTTGTAATGAAGATGATAATGATGTTATAAAATATAAACAAAATATGTCTTTTTACAGATGTCTGAAAAAGGTAAGCTGATTCTTTGCATGCTGTCTATTCAATCTTAAAGTCATGGAAAATACAATGTAGCCCAACACTGTAATATGTAATAGAAAGAGAAAGATGTCAGCCTTGTATGATTAAGACAAAGAAATAAATAAGATAATACCATTATCTGAGTTATAAAAAGACTCTGCTAAAGGTTCCTACTCATCTCAACTATTCAATGGACCTGAAAGATATAACTGTAACTGAAGAGTTTTAGAATGTTGAAAAAAATAATAGTTTTACTGAAAAATAAATTTTTTGAAATTAAACTTTTGATGTAATTTAAGTGCTTTATTTTCAATAAAAGTTGCCCCAAAAAGTCAGTTATCATCTACTGATAAGATTCCTACAGGAATCACAAAGCCTGGGAGACATGACAGAGGCTTTATAGGTCATTTATTTTCAGTGATTTAGAAGCCCTTGTTTTAAAACTTCTTTAAAATCTGAGAGCAAAATATTAGTCATTAATTTATTTGAAGATACTTATCAAACTAGTTTGATAAGCATGTGTGCAGACCAATTTATGGAGACTATCAAATTCTGTCTGGCATTTACAATTAGTTGATCTTCCATGAAAGTTATAAAAGAGGAATGGGAATATTCATTGTGTGATGGTTAGTTTTCTGTGCCAACCTGACCAGGCTATGGGTAGTCATATAATATTTCATGAGATATTATTCTGGGTATGTCTGTGAGAGTGCTTCTGCATGAGATTAACATTTGAATCGGTAGACTAAGTAAAGACTACCCTCCCCCATAGGGGCAGGCTTCATGTAATCCTTTACCACCTGAATAAAACAAAAGGAGAATCTACCTGACTTTTACAAGCTGGGACATTGGTCTTTTCCTGTACTTGACCGAAACTTAAACTAGTGAAAGAAAATACTCCTGGATCTCAGACCTTTACACTTACAAGTGGAACTAAACTAATAGCTCTCCTGAGTATTCGGCTTAAAGAAGGCAGATCTTAGAGGACTTCTCAACATTCTGTAATCATGTAAGCCAATTACTTATAATCTCTCTCTCTCTCTCTCTCTCAGACACACTTATGTGCATACATATTTATAATTATATACATGTATGTATGCTTATATATGTATATATATGAAGATATACATAAGAACATATATATGAAGAAGATACATATATAAATATTAGTTCTGTCTTTCTGGAGAATTCTGACAAATACACACTGAGATATAACTGTTCTTTTATTAAAATTTTAATAAATCATATACATTGGAATAAGTGGTATGGGTTCTGTTTCCTAACTAGTCTCTGATCAATACAGTTCCTTTTAGCAATTCTATTATAGTCTATTAAAATTAATTTTTCTAACCAACTTCCTATTATTGCTAAAAGCATAAAACATTAATGTAAGAGTCACCTTAAGGTGGCGACCAAGTGGCCATTTCTCTGGGGGCTGGAGGAGTACACGTGCACAGACGACCCCCGCCCCTCACCTGCAGACCTGGGATGTCCATCGCTGCCTCCATCTATTAAATCTTACAATTTTCAATTCAGTAAAATGTAAATCGTTTTGCCAATATCCTGTTAATATTAGAATACTTTAGAAAACTTTAACTTCATTTATTCCCTCACCTTTTATATTTTTGTCATATGTTAATTTCTACATATTTCAAACAGATAACATATCATTTTCATATTTTGTAGTCAGCATATTTACCCACATATTTAACTTTTTTTCTTATAGACATTTAGTGTTTCCTGTTGAAATCATTTTCCTTCTTGCTGAAAACTCTTTAGAATTCTTTTTTAAATTTATTTTTGAGGGGAGGGAGGGGCAAAGAGAGGGAGACAGAGGATCTGAATCATGACAGAGCAGAGCTCAATGAGGGGCTCCAACTTACAAACCATGAGATCATGACCTGAGCCCAAACCAGTCACTGAATTGAATGAGTCACCCAGGCACCTCTAGAAAATTTTTTTGGAAGAGTTTTGCTGGAGAGGAATTTCCTTAATTTTTTTGTTTTTCAGAAGTCATCTTCATTTACATTCATTTTTGAGTAATATTTTATTATGTATAGCATTGTCAGGCCACCTCTCTTTGGGCACTCGGAAGTGGACCTTCTATTATATTATACCCTGACATCCAAAATGTTCCTCTCAGATCTTTCATTCCCTGGAGCTTCAACCTTATTTTCACTACATCAGCAGTCCTCCATTACTATTAAACAAATGGTTTATTCATTTTAATTTGATTTTCTGGTCACTTTTCATTTATACAGTTATGTTTATAAACAACAAACAAAAAACCCCAGAGTGGAATCAGTATAAATGAATAAAGTAAGTAAAGTTTGCTTTTTTTTTTTTCTTATTTTCTGGTCTAAACAGCTATCTAAATTATATTGAGTGGCGTTAAATAGGTAAGGTCTTCAAATGGTAAAAGCAAGAAATAAGATAATATATGTTTTATTAAATATATTGAAAGCTCTGTGTTTTCTTCTATTACGTTGTAAACAATATTTTATTTCTATTAGTATGTAAAGTGTGCTTGGGAAAGATGTAGAAGAGTAACTTTTCCCCACCATTATAATGGCATTAATGTGAAATGCTCATACAGTAAACACATAACAGAAAAATTGAGAAGACCTAATTTATTACAGACAATTTAGCACCTCTATTATTGCAATTGGTATAAAAATAAATTAAAAACTCTTAGTCATAGAACACAGGAAACTATCATTTAGGTTAGTGGTAACTACTACTAATGGGGAAGATTTGCCCTGGCAGACATTTTGGATTACTTACATTTCCAGTTTTGTTAGGAAATCTACTAAACCTCTCCCACAAGGGAGATCAATCCTTTAAGGCTACATAACTAGCAGTTGGGCAGAAGTTATGTCAGGGAGTTTGCAGTAAAGAATAATACAGCTGTTTAATATGCAGAATTCCCGAATCCAACTCTGGCCAACTTGCCAGGAAACCTTCTCCTTTATAGAATATCTAACCTCAGTAAATGGCAAGCACACATTTCTAGATCCTCAGGGAAAAAGAAATATCTTGGAGGCTTATTCTAGTCTTCTTTTTTTATGCTTTATATCTATTGCATTAATTAACCTTATATTTTCATACAGTTAAAGACTTTGAGATGTTGATAGTTACTCCTACCATGTGTCCTTGATGGATGCTAGTACTGAAGACTGTGAGATGTGATGTAGACTACAATAAATGCATTGGTTTTGCAGCTGGAACCTGAATAGGACTCTCTTTATTTAGTGCAATCTCATTTGATAGTGTTTAAAAATAATTCTATCCTGCTTCGGGGAGGTGAAGCAATTAATTCACTTTGTTTAAGATTCCAAGATTTGCTGGTTAGGTGACTTACACACATACCTCATCACTGTTTATGAAAAACACTCACGTATCCTAGCCCATACAAAAATGTTATGCTGCTCTGAAAATGTTTTAATTGGTTCCACTCTTAATTCAGAGACTTGGGACTTCCTAGAGACATAAAACTGTTGGGCCTGGAATAAACAATTTATTTCTCAAATAAAGATTTAATTTCCCTCTGTCTTACTACTTCATTAAAATAAGCTCCAGTCTGGAATGTCTTATAATTATTGTTTAACGAGTTTCATTGTTGTATTTATTGTGCTTGTCACTAATGGAAGTAACTTCCCATTTGCACTTATAATGTATTTATTTCACAGGATGAAAACATGTAATTGATTTTGTATGGTCTTTAAGGTTTCTTAGCTTTGGATAAGATAAGTTTTCCAGTGGACTATATTTTACTTCACAGATATTTAATATTTTAAAGGAAAAATACCAACATTTTTGAAATGTTAAATAAAAACTTGTATCACATTCCTTAACATGAAAAAAGATGTATGATATTACTAGTACATTTTATAATTTGGCTGAAAGACCTGAATGTGAGACAGGAAACCATCAAAACCCTTGAGGAGAAAGTAGGAAACAACCTCCTTGACCTCAACCGCATCAATTTCCTACTCGACACATCCCCAAAGGCAAGGGAAATGAAAGCAAAACTGAACTATTGGGGCCTCATCAAGATAAAAAGCTTCTGCACTGCAAAGGAAACAATCAAGAAAGCTAATAGGCAACTGACGAAATGGGAAAATATAGTTGCAAATGACATATCAGATAAAGGGGTAGTATCCAAAATCTACAAAGAACTCATCAAAACTCCACACCTAAAAAATGAATGAAGTGAAGAAATGGGCAGAAGACATAAACAGACACTTCTCCAAAGAGGACATCCAGATGGCCTACAGGCACATGAAATGATGCTCAGCATCACTCATCATCAAGAAAATACAAATCAAAACCACAATGAGATACCACCTCACACCAGTCAGAGTAGCTAGTATGAACAAATCAAGAGACTATAGATACTGGCGAGGATGTGGAGAGACGGGCACCCTCCTACACTGTTGGTGGGAATGTAAACTGATGCAGCCACTCTGGAAAACAGTGTGGAGGTTCCTCAAAAAACTATCAGTAGAACTCCCCTATGACCCAGCAATAGCACTGATAGGGATTTACCCAAGGGATACAGAAGTGCCGATGCATAGGGGCACATGTACCCCAATGTTCATAGCAGCACTGTCAACAATAGCCAAATCATGGAAAAAGCCTAAATGTCCATCACCTGATGAATGGTTCAAGAAGATGTGGTATATATATAAAATGGAGTACTACATGGATATGAGAAAGAATAAAATATGGCCATTTGTAGCAAAGTGGATGGACCTCGAGGGTGTCATACTGAGTGAAATAAGTCAGGCAGAGAAGGACAGATACCATATGTTTGCACTCATAGGTCTAACAGGAGAACAGGAGAAACCGAATGGAGGACCATGGGGAGGGGAAGGGGGAAAGAGAGTTGGGGAGAGAGAGGGATGCAAAACCTGAGAGACTATTGAATACTGAAAATGAACCAAGGGCTGAAGGGGGAGGGGGAGGGGGAAAGGAGGTGGTGGTAATGGAGGAGGGCATTTGTGGATAAGAGCACTGGGTGTTGTATGGAAACCAATTTGACAATAAACTATTTAAAAAGTGAAAAACAATAAAGATGATTTTAAAAATGATTGGGCCTTTGTTTGAAGGAGGAGAAAAGGGAAATCTATAAATTTAGTGAAAAATTCATACTTTCTTATAAAGTATGTGAAGATCATTGATACATCACTATACTCTGTCCCTTTTGACAGTAAAAGTATATTTTATTGACTGTGACCAAGAAACTACAATGGGGGTGCCTGGGAAACTCAGTCTGTTAAGCATCCAACTCTCAATTTTGGCTCAAGTCATGATTTAACAGTTCATAGGATCAAGCCCTGAATTGAGCTCTGAACGGAGAGCATGGAGCTTGCTTGGGATTATCTCTTTCTGTCCCTCTGCCCCTCCCTTACTTGCACATATGCATGTGCACTCTCTCTCTTACAATAAATAAATAAACATTAAAAAAGAATACTATAATTAAAAATTATTATTTTAAAGATGATGACCACACATTTACCGATGATTTCTAAACATGGAATATTAATCTGAATCATTATAAAAATTATTTAATGACCCCTAAGAATCCCTAAGAAGAGGAGGAATTCTTTCAAAATATATACGAAAGTACAAGATGAAAAGTATGTGAACAAGTTAGGTAACATGGATAATTATATTGATTTTAAAATTCATTGAAAGGACACCACAAAGGGACAAATATTTTCCACCTAATGAAATTTATAATCCTAAAATGATCCATAGAGGAAAGAAAATTTTTATAAAGAGTACAATTTAGATAGTCATCAGTCACAGCTAACCACTAGAGTATATTAAATATAGATTAAATAGATGTCTTCTAATTTCTTTTTTAAAATATTTTTAACATTTATTTATTATTGAGAAACAGAGAGACACAACATGAAGAGGGGAGGGGCAGATAGAAGGGGAGACACAGAATCCGAAGGAGGCTCCAGGCTCTGAGCTGTCAGGACCGAGCCCGATGAGGGGCTTGAACCTACAAACTGCAAGATCATGACCTGAGATAAGTTGAATGCTTAACCAACTGAGCCACCCAGTCACCTAGATGTCTTCTAATCTCTGAGGAAAAAACTTTTGAAGCTAAAAATCCAAACTCTGTTAAGCTCTCAGTCACTGTGAAAGAATATGTAGCTCTCCTTACATACAAAAGGAGCTAGGGAATTCACTTCCAAAATATGAAAAAAAATACATGTATATACATGTACATATATATATATATATATCAGTAGTGTTAACCATTCCTAGAAATCTGGAACCAAGGCAGATGTACAGAAAAGTAAATTCTAGGGATGTGAGTAGATCAGAGCTGTAGATGAGATAGGAGTAGACAATAATAAGAATGATTACCCCAGCCTAAGGGGAAATATGTGAAAAGCATTCTTCATTGCCCAACTCAAGATCCAATTATGGTGATACATGAAATAAGAACCAGTAGTAGACTTTTAACCAGGAATTCATATTTGCATATGGCCAGTGTTAGGCCTTCCTTGAACCTCAAGGTAGAAAAATGGGAAAATGATATTAAATTAGAAAAAAAAATTCCAATTCTAATTCTCCAGAAAATAAGACCTACACTAAGTTTCAGTTTCTTTTTCTAAACCCCAATGCTATTTCTGTAATTTACTTCTTTATGCCATCTTTCTTAATCTACAGCAACATACTCTTCTTCTCTTAATATTTCTCCTTATGATTATAAAACACTGATCTTCCAGAAATACACATCCAAATATTATATTCCTCAGCATGATATATGTATTTTTTTCTCTCTAACCCAACCATGTTTCATTCAGAATTAAGTTTAATAGTTAGAATTAAGTTCTAACTAATGAACCAAATGACTTTTGATGTCTCGTTTCAGTCTACCTTACTAGCTTTGTCTCATAGTATATCCTTCCATTGACTCATTTTTCCAGTCAAATATACACTGCCTTGATTGTAATTCCCCGAGTGTTCTCTCATCCTCCCTACCTGTTTCTTCTACCATCACTTTTCTCACAGGGTATTGATATAAGCTTTGCTGCATTCCAAAAAAATACTGAGTTTGGGTCTGGAGGAGCCAACTGTCTTAGCCAATATGGCTTAGAAATGGTAAAAAAAAAAAATTAATTTAAGTACTTTGGCCAGATGGGATGAAGAATTCATAAATATGTAAAAAAAGAGTATCAGAGTAGGAACCACTTGAGAAACATGAGGAAGGTCCAAGTCATATGATGATTATGAAAATGGGTTGGTGTTTCAAATCCAATAATACATTTAAAAAATTGTTTACCACCATCATTAGGATTTAACCCTGGGATATAATGGTGGCTCAAAATTCATAAATCAATCAACATGCTACAATACATCAACCAGAGAAAGAATAAAAAAACATACAATCATTTCAATAGATGTAGAAAAAGCGACAAAGTACAACATTCACTCATGATAAAAGCCCTCAACAAAATAGGTTTAAAGGGAACATACGACAACCTAATAAAGGCTACATATGAAAAACATGCAACTAACATCATAAAGAATGTGGAAAAACTGAGTTTTTCCCTTAAAGTAAGGAACAACACATGAATGGCCACTCTCACCATTTTTATTCAACCCAGTACTGAAAGTAGTAGCCACAGCAATCAGACAAGAAAAAGAAATAAAAGGCATCCAAATTGGTGAGGAAGAAGTAAAACTCTCATTGTTTGCAGATGACAAAATACTATATATAAAAAAACCCTTAGTGTCTCCACCAAAAACTATTAGAATTGATAAATGATTCAGTAGTGTCACAGGAAACAAAATCAATATACAGAAATCCATTGCATTTCTATACGCTAATAATGAGGTAGCAGAAAGAAAAACCAGGAAACCAGCCTCATTTACAATTGTACCAAAAAATAATAAAATACCCAGGAATAAGCTTAACCATGGAAGTTAAAGATCTGTGCTCCAAAAACTATAAAACACTGATGCAAAGAATTAAAGACAACACAAATACATAAAAAGTGACCCTATTCTGAGGGATTGGAAGCATAAATATTGTTAAAATGTCCATACTACATAAAGGAATCTAAAAATTATTGCAATACCTATTAAAAAATATGAACATTACTTTTCACAGAACTAGAACAAACAATCCTAAAATCTGTATGGAACCACAAAAGATTGAATAGCAAAAGCAACCTTGAAAAAGAAGGACAAAATTGGAGGTATCACAATCCCAGATTTTAAAATATACTACAAACTCATAGTATTTGTAGTATATGGTATGGGCACAAAAACAGACATATAGATCAATGGAACAGAATAGAAAGCCCAGAAATAAACCCATAATTATGTGCTCTATTAATGTTAGATGAATGAGGGAAGATTACACAATGGGAAAAAAGTCTCTTTAACAAATAGTGTTGAAAAACTGAACAGCTACATCCAGAAGAATGAAACTGGACCACTTTCTAATGCCATACACAAAAATAAACTCAAACTGGATTAAAGACCTAAATGTGTGATCTGAAACCATACAAATCCTAGAAGAGAGCACAGGCAATGATTTCTCTGATGTGAGCAGTAACAGCATTTTTCTAGATATGTCTCCTGAGGCAAAAAAAAAAAAAAAAAAGGAGAGAGAGAGAGAGAAAATAGATTATTGGGACTACATCAAAATAAAAAGCTTCTGTGCAGCAAAGGAAACAATCAACAAAACTAAAAGACAACTTACTGAATTGAAGGAGGCATTTGCAAAGGACATGTTAAATAAAGAGTTCATTTCTAAAATATATAAAATACTTACATCACACACACACACACACACACACACACACACATCCAATTAAAAATGGGCAAAGAAAAAAATGGGCAGAAAATTTAAACAGACATTTCTCCAAGGAAAATATGCAGAATGTTGACAGACATGAAAAAATGCTCATTATCACTACTCATGGAGGAAACGCAAATCAAAACCATGAGATATCATCGTTTACCTGTCAGAATGGCTAAAACAAACAAACAAACAAAACACAAGAAACAACAACTGTTTGTGAGGATGTGGAGAAATGGGAACCTTTATGCACTGTTGGTAAGAATGCAAACTGGTGCAGCCACTTTGGAAAACAGTATGGAAGTTCTTAAAAAATTAAACATTTAACTAACAGATGACCCAGTAATTTTACTATTGGGTATTTACCCAAAGGATACCAAAACACTCATTCAAAAAGCTATATGACCCATGTTTATTTCAGCCTTATTTACAATATCCAAATATGGAAGCACCCCAAGTGTCCACCAATAAATGAATGGATAAAGAAGAAGTGACATGCACATATACAATGGAATATTATTCGGCCATAAAAAGAATCAAATTGTGCCATTTGCAACAACATGGAATGATCTAGAGAGTATAATGCAAAGTGAAATAACTCAGACAGACAAAGACAAATACCATATGACTTCACTCATGTGAAATTTAAGAAAGAAAACAAATGAACAAATTAAAAAAAAAAGACAAACCAAGTAACCAACTCTTAACTATAGAGAACAAACTCATGGTTACCAGAAGGGAGGTGGGGGATATGGGTGAAATGGGTGAAGGGGATTAAGAGTACACTTAGTACTATGAGCATTAATAACGTACAGAATTGTTGAGTCACTATATTGTACACCTGAAACTAATTAAATACTGTATGTTGATGATACTGGAATTACTTTCTTTTTTTAATGTCATTGGTGAATAAAGACAGATTTACTTCTTCATTTCCAATCTAGATGCAATTTATTTATTCTTCTTACCTGATTATAAAGACTAAAAGCTTCCATGCAATTCTGACTAAAATGGTGTGTGTACATCCTAACCCCGCTCCTAATATGAAGGGAAAAACAGTCTTTTACCAATAAATATACATTATCTTACATTTTTCACAGATGCCCTTTATCAGGTTGAGGAAATTCTCTTCTATTTCTAGTTTTCTGTGAGAGCTTATCATGCATGGATAAGGCCTTTTGTCAAATACTTCTATTTCTGTTGAAATAATTGTGTTTTTTATCCTTTATTCTCTCAAAATTATAGATCACCTAAATTGATATTTTCAAGTTTTAAATTAACTTTGCATACCTGGAAGAAATCCTACTTGGTCATGGTATAATTCTTTTTATGTATTACTGGATTTGGTTTGCTAGTATTTTATTGAGATTTTTTAATATCTATATTAATGAGGAGGATCTCTAGTTTTATTTTCTCATTACATCTTAGTTTGCCTTTCGTATCAGAGTAATGCTGGCCTCTTAGAATAAGTTGGGAAGTATTCCCTCTTCCTCACTTTTCTGTAAGGATTTGTAAAGTACTGTATTATTTCCTGTTAAATTATTTGACAGATTTCATCAGAGAAATCTTTTATTTGTGGCTCTGTTTTAAATTACTAATTTAATTTCTTCATGTGATTTCTTTATTTATAGACTTGTAAAGTGATCAGAGGCTTGTGCCAGAAAACAAATCAATTAATTACTTCCCTCTTAAAAATTTTTTTTTCAAAGTCAGCAAAACTAAACAGTATACTTAATGAAGTAATTGGTTTACAACCTGGTGCATGTTCCTTAAGTCATTATTGGCAGTTACAAATATTTCATGTATGGGTAACTGTCCTCGGATCACATTTTGAGTAGCAATGATCTACAGTATGAAGATGGGATTAATCAAGACACTTTGAAAACAACTTGATAATGTGAGCTACTTAAAATAAAGAAAGGATTTATTATATTATGATGGGATGTATCATTGTCATAGTCCATTTGGGCTGCTGTATCACAGACTAACAGGCTTATGAACAACAGAAAATTATTTCTCCCAGTTCTGGAAGCTGGAAAGTCCAAGGTCAACATGTTGACAGATTCAGTGTCTGGTGAAGATCCACTTCCTGGTTCAAAAAGGCCTTCTTTTCACCATAACTACATATTATGATAGAAAATGTAAGGGAGTTCTCTGGGGTCTCTTTTATAAGGCCACCAATTTCATTTGTGAAGTCTCCACCTTCTTGATCTAATCACTTTCCAAAGGCCCACCTCCACATAAAATGCCAGTTTGGCCATAATGATATAATATGGGTTTGGGGAGGTCACAAACAGTTGATAGTAGTCATGGAACCTAAGGAAAGGGATATGGCCAGGTCTCAGGCAGCGTCTGGAATAAAAACCTGGAAAATCCTATAAAACAGAAATACATTTCTTTCCTGTCTCTTATCTTTTGTTGTTGTTGTTGTTTTCCTGATTAACTTTCTCAGCTTCCGTTTCACATGGTACAATGTAACCACCTCAAAATTCCCAGCATAGATATATGTCAATTTGTCCTAATGATATTCACTTACTATAAATAGACATTATGATATAGTGCAAATATGTTTAGTATCTCCAATATGTTGGTAGCACCCACAGTGAGAATACATGTGTACATACACACATACATACCAAGCTTTCTGTATGTTAATTTGTGTGTGTGTGTGTATATATATATATACACACACACATACACATTTATACATATACTCATAAGTATACATGTATAAAATACACACACATAGATGTATTTGCATGTTTTAACATATATGTCACCTTATTAGCATGAATAAGATGCCCCGATTACTGGGAAAATTTCAAAGGTTTTAGGAGCGATGTGCCAGGAACTAGAGACAAATATCAAACCAGACTTATCCATTGGAAAAAAGAGCAGATTTCCAAATTCACAATCCAGACAGTTTAGCTCCTTATGCAATGAATGCAGGGTTTAGAGTTCTTTTTTTCTGCTTAAGGGTCTTTGGCTTAATTCCCATTTGAAAAGGCAAGAACAGAATGGATTTTATTTATTTATGATGTCCTAGTAGCAAAGTTCATGTTTGTTTAAAAAAAGAGACTAAGAGGAAAGTATTTTCAAATGCTGAACAATCAGCAATTTAAGCAAAATCTGTCAAAACCAGATGTTGTTTGGACAATCCATCCTAAATAGACGTGTTTTACATTCCTATCTCTGGTTTCAAAAAAAAAAAAGAAAGAAAGAAAGAAAGAAAAGAAAAGAAAAAACAAAAACAGTGTACTGAAACAATGTAGTCTTCAGCAAAGGGTAGACTTTGTTGTAGCTTCTAAAGTTGGAACAAAAACGGGGAGGGAAATGAAATGTGGGATTCCACTGTCAATGGACTGAATTAGAGTAAATTCATTTATTATTAATATCCAACATTATTATGATTACTAAAAAAAATAATAGTTCCAACAAACAAATGAAAAGATGGTCAACATCACTCATCATCAGGGAAATGCAAATCAAAACTACAATGAAATATCACCTCACACCTGTCAGAACGGCTAAAATTAACACTAAACGAAATAACAGGTTGAAGAGGATGCAGAGAAAGGGGAACCCTCTTTCACTCTTGGTGGGAATACAAACAGGTGTAGCCACTGTGGAAAACAGTATAGTGTTTCCTTAAAAAATTAAAAATAGAAATACCCTACAATTCAGAAATTGCACTACTAGGTATTTACCTAAAGAATACAAAAATATTAATTCGAAGGGATATATCCAGTCCAATATTTATAGCATTATCTATAATAGCCAAATTATGGAAACAGCCCAAGTGTCCATTGATTGATAACTTCGTAAAGTTATCACACACAATAGAATATTACTGAGCTATAAAAAATAATTAAATCTTGTCACCTGCCATTTGGAATGATGTAGACAGAGCTAGAGAGTATTATGCTAAATGAAAATGTGGTAGGGTCCCCTCCCTAAGGAGAGAGAAAACTTCAAGGTAACCTGGCTATGCACCTATGTGACAACATCCCTCATGACCTTGTAAGCTAAGATTACTTAATCAAAATACTTGTTTGTGTGTGTACTATATATGGGAGACAAAGAAGTAAAAAATATATATATATAAAAAACACACCACATGGCATTTGGGGCTCAGTTCTTCGTGTATGAACCCAACTGAGCAGTGCTGGCATGAATAAAGTTGCTTCCTGGAAATTAAAAAGCCTCAATGTCATGACTCTCTGTGCGAGAATCCTGCTACAAAATGAATCAACGACAAATACTGCATGATTTCACTCATATGTGGAATTCAAAAAAGAAAACAAACAGGCAAAGAGATGGGTCACCTGGGTGGCTCAGTTGGTTAAGCATCCGACATCAGCTCAGGTCATAATCTCACGGTTTGTGGGATCAGCCCCATGTCAGGCTCTGTGCTAACAGCTCAGAGCCTGGAGCTTGCTTCAAATTCTGTGTCTCCCCCTCTCTCTGCCCCTCCCCTGCTCGTGCTCTGCCTCTGTCTGTCTCTCTTTCAAAAACATTGAAAAAATTTTTTTAAAAACAGGCAAAGAGAAAAAGAGAGAGAAAGGCAAACCAAGAAACTGACTCTTAACTATAAGGAACAAACTGTTCTGGAGAGGAGATGGGTAGGGGGATGGGCTATATGGGTGACAGATATTAAGGAAGGAACTTATGATGAGCACTGGGTGTTGTACATAGATGGTGAATCACTGGATCCTGCACCTGAAGCTGATATTAAGCTGTTGTTAGCTAACCGGAATTTGAATTAAAACCTGGAAAAGGGGGGGAAAAACCTTAAATACCAATAATAAGAACTTAGTAGTAAAGTTTGAATACTTTTTATTTATTAGAGAAGTGTTGCTCCAAATGATGTTTCCATATTATCAGTTTTAGCTATTTCAGCTAGCTTGCTACATTTTAATAAACACTTGTCATTACAAAACAAGGTTGCTGCTACTATGATTTGAGAAATTCAGGTTGGTTTTATCTGTCTTCCAAGCACAACTTTTACCTTACATTAGGCTTGCTTTTATTTTACAATACGTTTATACTTAGTACAAAATATTGTTGGTTGAAGAGTTCTTAGATATGCAGTCATATGGATGTACCTGTTTGTATTTCAAAATAATTCATGAAGTAAATTCAGTGATATAACTGGTGATTGTTCTAACTCTTCTGACATTTAAGAATTTCCATGTTTTTGCCAATTCAGAATTTAGCATACAAATTCTATGTTTGCTTATACAGATCTGGAATAGACTTGAAGATATGCAACAGAATGATGAATATCTTCAAATATCTAAATACCAAACTGTAGCATTTGCTTATTTCCGTGGTTCCATAAGCCCACTCCGTGTGGCCAATTTCCAGCTATTCATGAAGCACTGAGTGCAGAACTGTGAAGAGCCATACATGCAGGTGAACATCACTCTACAGGCTTCCTCCCTTACAGGTAGGTATAATTAGGTCCAAGAGGATAAAAAAATAGTTAAATGTAGCAAAACAATTAGGAAATTATGGCTTTTAACTATTATTACAATTTTAGTATAATTTATTTCATTGTAAATTTATATGATTTATTTTTAATTAATGACTGTATTTAATAACTGACTCACAAAAGTCCTAGAAATTTAACAATTATCTCTTGAAAACTGGTAGGAACTGGCTCGAGGATACCACTGACTGTCCCCATTAATATGGAAGTTCCCTACTCCTTTCCTTCCTTTCTTTCTACATGCACATTATGATTACTTTGATATTTGCCTAAAATATCTCCTTAAATTGTCAGCTGCTCCCATAATTCCCTCTTCATTTTGCTATTTCCACTATTCATAATTGATTTTAATAATTATTGAGCAACCAGGATGTGCTAATATTGTATGAAGACAGCACAGTCACACATATCAGCTAATTAGAGCTGCTAGATGATTGAAACAGCTGCTTCTCCTGAATAATCAGCTCATTGGATATTGATACTTTGCCAATAGATGGCTTAAAAAGGCATGTCTTGAAGTCACCATTTGGGTAAATATACAATTCGTTATGTACATGTAGGTAAACAGAGCGACTTAATCTTGATCAAAAACAAACAAGCAAAACACAGTTTGTCTAAGAGTCAGTCATCACTAGAGGAATCGTAGCTGTCCTCATGCTGTAGCTTACTTACTTAATCAATTTGTTTTTTGGAATTCTCCAAGAGATAAAACACTCACAGCAGTTTGGCTAATAACCCCCTGCTTCAGCTAAATAACAATGTCAGAATCTATGAGTTATAATGTAACATTAAGGAGTATAATGACAGTTATTCCCCAGAGGATGTTTCAAAATCACAATGAAGTAACAAGCAATTTGTTGAGGATCCTACCCAGCCAGTTGCCAAAGTATTAGCATTCCATCTGCCAGGCAGTGGGATTAGCATATCCCTAGTGAAGTTGTTATGGCAACTTTCAAGACTAAGTCAGTACTTTGTAAAATCTTTAGGAAATCATGTGTGAAGACTGTATGGACTTCTTCCTTTAGGTAGACATTATGTTAGCTTTTTTTCCTTGTTGCTTATTTATTTACATCTAATCGTTTCACCATCTATGAGATGATAAATGGCAGCACCGCTACACTCTTAACATTTTTTTTTTCACTTGAGCAACTGAAAGCAATGGTCATATTATGTTTCTTCCTCTTAGAAATAGCCCGAGAGAACTGGTATTACTGTAAGTCAAGTTTTTACAAAAGCTTTACATGATCTGAAGCATTTTGAAGAATAGGGGATGCATTGTGCATGCCTTTTCTGGGCTTCTGTGTTTGTATTACCTGGTCTTTCACCAATCTTCATTGATTCATAGCTGAGATTTTTGTTTTTTGTTTGTTTGTAATATTTATTTATTCTGAGAGAGAAGGCACAAGTGAGGAAGGAGCAAATAGAAAAGAGACGAGGAGAGAAGAGGAGAGGAGAGGAGAAAGGGATAGAGAGAATCCCAAGCAGGTTCCATGCTGTTAGTGCAGAGTCCAACATGGGGCTCAGTGGCACAAACCATGAGATCATGAGCAGAACCAAAATCAAGGGTCCGAGGCCTAACTGAGCCACCCAGTTGCCCCATAGCTGTGATTTTTGAAAGTTATTTGTAGTATATACTAAAAAACATACTTTCTGTGGGATTTTTCCTGAAAATATACATTTATAAATACTTTCTAGCCTTTCAAACACACTTGACATTAAGCTAAAAAATCTGTATCTCACTGATTAGAAAATCAGGTTGATAAAAATTAAGGCTGCTAACATTCCACCTCTACTTATACATCAGAAGGAAGTTTCTCTGCCCAGTATACCCTGAGAATATTAACCTGAGACAGGAAGAGAGTTCAGAATGGTGGATTTTATAAATTACTAACCCTAGGATAGCACTATTAGGGCTCTGTATGCAAACAGTCTATGAAAGTTCTGAGGCAGGTTTATAGTTTTAATAAAGAATTAGAAACATCTGGCAGCTTGTAAGTTCTTTGTTTTTATATTCTGTTTGTCTTCAACCTGCTCTTTTTCTTTGTTCTGTTTAGCCCAAAATCACTTTAAATGATCTTGATCTCAGAAAGTTATTAATCTGTTACTTCAACCAATTTTTATAGTAACAAAGGAAATACGCTTTTACATTTCTTTTAAGACAGATGCATAATTTATAAGTAATTGATTCAGCCTAATTTACATTAGATGGCAAACATGCTTATTTGTATAGTATTTTTTCAAGCAAACAACCACAAATTTTTCTGTTTAGTATAAAACTAGCTACAGTGACAAGTGTATGATGGCTTAGCAAACAAGATAGTAGCTTATTTTCTACTCTCATAATTCCTGATCAGTGGATGGCTCTTCTCCAAGACAGGATGCATATACCTCCCATTTTTCTGCTCTACCATCATCAACATATGGCTTCCAAGCAAGGTCACTCTGACCACCCACAGTAAGTCAACTAATGAGGAAAGTGCTAAAAGAATCCCATGTAGAAGTCTTAGATGTATACCTCTGCTCATATTCCATTGGCTAGAACTGAGTCACATGACTACATTTAACAAAAAGAAAAGTTAGGGAAGATATCTCAACTTTGTTTATAAATTCAAATGTTTTATTTATTTTTGATACAGGGAGAGACAGAGTATGAGAGGGGGAGGGACAGAGAGAGAAGGAGACATAGAACCAGAAGCAGGCTCCAGGCTCTGAGCTAGCTGTCAGCACAGAGCCCAACATGGGGCTCGAACCCATGAACATGAGATCTGCCCTGAGCCGAAGTCGAAGGCTTAACCAACTGAGCCACCCATGCGCCCCACAACTTTGTTTATAAATTCAAAAGGCAATGGATCTGGCGAGCAGCTAGCAATCTCTGCCATGGTATATTCCAGATTCATATTAGACCACTATGAAAATCAAATGATGCCTTCTGTGAAGTTTAAAATATTAATGTCTGCCTGTATTTTGAAAAATGCTTCTTAATTATGTAGCCTACAGTTCTAAGTAAATAAATACTACCTTGCCTTTTGCTCACGTGAAAGTAGGAAATAAACTCTTTTGCACTGATACCCATTCATTCACTTATTCATTCAGTATACCATAATAACTAGCTTTCATATTTTCATTTTTATGTTCATTTTCATCACTGTTTCTAATGACAGATCATATATTATCAATCTTGAAATCATTAAAGACATATGTGAGAAAGTATTATAGTTCTGTAGGCTTAAAATACAAAATAAATTTCTTTATGCAAGAAAACATGTTTCTTTCTGTATATCTGCATTCCCACTCATTTCAGTTTATCTTTAGAATCCACAGAGACAGGCAACATTAATAACCACTAGTAAATTCTGGATAGTGCCTTTAGTTTGAAACTCTTTTTTACCATATGCTCAAGTGGTATATTATTTACAGAAACTTTTTACAGATGTCTTCTCATTAAAGGTCACTTCAGTAATATCTTGAATATAAATTTAATACTGTTTCAAATCCCAAAAGAATTAAGTATTCTAATGTTATCTTCTCAGATTGTCAGTCTTATCTGGACTTTATACTACTATAGAATCTTTCTGTACATAGCACAACATACAATGCTTAAGGAACATTATGAGGGATAAATAAAATTATAATTCCAGTCAGGAGAATTGATTACTAATAACAGATAATAATATTGAGCATTTTATCTTCAGTTACTAATTTAGAAGCTCACAATAAATGGAATTTATTTTATGGCTTAAGGGAAATAACTCCTCTAACTATTCACTGTATTTCCTTTCTTTATACCACTTTCTCAAAGTCAATAAGTCACAAAGATAACTAAGGATGAAACCTCTGAAATATTCTTCCACCCATACATATTCAACATTGGATACATATCCAATAGTTTGCATATGTTTTCTTCTGTTTAGTTACTGGGACTGTGTAGAAGGCATTTCTCCCAATCTGAAGAGTTGGTTATAGAAGGAACAAATAAATCTTATAAGAAGAAACTGGAGTAAAAGGAGCCCACTGGACAGCTCTGGTCATAACTAATTGGGGTCGGCTGAATTGTGTCCCCAAATACATCCATACATTGATTCCTGCAATCTGTGAATGCTACCTGAGATGGACTTTGCAGATGTATTTAAATTGAAAATTTGAGATGAGAAATTTTCCTAGATTCTCTGGGTGGACCTAACTATAACCACAGATGCTCTTGTAAGAAGAAGGCAAAAGAAGATTTGGCTGCAGAAAAATATAAGGTAATGTGATTATGGAAGCATAAGAAGAGAAGGAGACAGGTCTGAAGATGCTATGTGGCCATCTTTGAAGGCAGAGGAAGGAATCATAACCCAAAGAAAATAGGCAGCCTGGCAAAGGCAAGGAGATTAATTGTCTCCTAGAGCCTCAAAGACAAATCACCCTGCTGATACCTGGACTTTAGAGCAGGGAGATGGACTTTGGAGTCTTGCTTCTAGAGTAATAGATTAAATATGTGTTGCTTTTAGCCACTAAGTTTGTAGTAATTTGTTATGGCAATAGAAAGTGAATGTACTGGTATATAACTAGATCTTGTCTCTATGCTACATATAAGAAAGGCTGAGTCACGTTTTTTTTTCCTCTTGCAGTGGCTTATTCTTATGTCATATTACTGTTCCAATTGCTTGAGCACTGAAGGATTAGGAAGTCGAGGGTGATAGTATGAGCTTTTGCTACAGTCAAGAATTTTAATGGCCAGGTGTCAGGAAAATGGCGAGTGGCCAGGAAAATGTAGCTAAAGACAGGTAGGGGGTTAAAAAAGAAAATCACAAGCAACAAAAGACAAGACTAAACCATGTTTTCTTTCTGATTGGCATTTTATACTTAGTCTCTAACGACCAAAGAACCATCATCTTCTTTATAAAATACACACTAGTTTCCTCTAAAAGTCTCTTTCTCTCTCACACACACATTTCTGTGTGTGTTTCTGTCTCTCTCTCTCTCTCTCACACATGCACACACACTCTTGATATCAGACCTGAGGAACTGGATCTAATATCAGACCCTACCCTCTAACACACTTGACATGGTAAGCAGCACCAAATGTGCTTACAAAGAAAACATTTCAGAAATTCTGGAACTGTTAGTTCTAAACTCATGTACAGGATGGGCTCCCTCCATTTCTTGCTGATCTCTGTTTTTACAAAAGTTGAAAAACTCACAATTCTCAATTCCATGGATAATGTTCTTTAGCCATTTGCAATGCCCAAAATTTGAGAATTGTGTTGTATCATATACAACAAAAATTAATAACTAAAAGAAATAAAAAAACAAAAGAAAAGAAAAGCATAGTACTTGGTAGACCTCTTTTTGTGAAGGCAACACATTCCACACCTAAAAATAGTGGATGAAATACAAAGATGCCAGTTGTGAATTAAGCCTGGAATAGAAAAGGGCTTCATAGCAGGTCAAGGCTTCCATGAAGGCAGTCCTGTTGCTAGGATCATTCAATATCAGACCTGAGGTATTGGGTGTGTCAGTGGTGGGAAAAGAAGCTGTGTATTTTTGATGGAAAGCCTCAGTGAAAGAATTACAATGCAGTGCCCTGGAGATTTAGAGCAGAAATTATATGCTTCCTGGGAAACAGCTTCTGTCCTGTTACTAGGTCTCAGTAGAAATAAACACTTTACCATGTGCACAGAATGCCCTTTTGTGAGCTATGTTTTATTTTATCCTCCAAGTCAAAAAATTGTATAGGCCTAGCAGCTGTGTATTATGAGATGGAAATGGTACATCTAAGATCTAATCTCAGTAGGACCAGAAGGCACAAATAAACTACATGAACAGGTGTCCGAATTCCCATATCACCTATGGTAGTTGCACAGAATCCTTCCCTTTTCTAGTATCTGTGGACAGAAGAGGGTTCTGTACAACCAGCTACAGCAGGAATAAAATGCTGAAACTTGGTTTTACATAGTCCATCTCAGATATGTTATCTGGCTATTAGGATGCAAGCTAAGAAAATGGAAGACAGCTGCGCTACAGTCACATGAGTGACATGATGGGAAGTGACAAAAGCTGCAATGTGTCTGGTTATCTACTTATTATACAAGGAGAAGTGACCTGAGGTGAGAATATATATATATAGATAGATAGATAGATAGATAGATAGATATAGATATAGATAGATAGATATAGATATAGATATATATTTCTGGGCAGTCATCAATGGCCTGGCTATTTTGTGAGTGGTCTGGAAGAAAGGGAATGAAAAAACAGATAAGGAAATCTGGGGTCGAGAAATGTGAATGGATGTCTGGTTGTGGATAGAGAACATGAAGTTATCTGAATCACACATTAAAATTTTATCAGAGTATATTCACCATGGGAGAGCTACTGAACAACCAAATAAATAAAATAGTTTGGCTGGTTGATGTTAGTCAGTCTCATCCATTGGTCACCATGGAAGTGCGACAATGGGCGTATGAACAGACTGATCACACTGACAAAGACTGATGCTACATATGGCCCTAACAGCATGGAATCCTACATACAAAAGAAGATCTCTAGCTACTGAGGCCTCTGAATGTCCAATCCTTCAGCAACAGAAACCAACATTAAGCCCCAAATATGGCACCATTCCTTGATGAGGTCACATAGATGCAAGTTAACCAGAGCTTGGTCACTTGAGGGCAAGTCAACTACATTAGTCTCCTCCCATCTGGGAAGGGCTGGAGGTTTGTCCTAACATGAACAGTTAATCTCCCTAATTTGGATTTGCCCCTCCTATCCAAAAATGTCAGCTAGCACTATTATCTATAGATTACAAACTGCATGATCCATAAAATTGAAATTTCACACAAAATATCATTTGACCACAGGACCTAGTTCATAAAAAATGAATTATACAGATGGGCCGATGACCATAGGATTCACTATTTATCTTGTCGTCTGTACCAGAGGCAGACAGATCCATAAAACTTCAGTACAGCTGAAGTGCCAGTTCAGAGACAATATTCTGCAGGGGAAGGAGTGTCATCCTTCATATAGCAGTGATCTGAGAATCATAGCAACCACACAGCTTAATCTACACTAAAATGACTTTGGCATTCTCTATGTTCATCAATTTAACTTTACAAGTCCAGAAAATACTTGCCCAGTAAGATAAATATGGAGAATTACTTTATTGTTTATTCAAGTAATTTCCTAGAAGATCCATGAACCCTTCAATAGAAAAGCATCAAACATCAATTTATACTCCCAGACTCTTTAGACTCCTTACCTCAATATCTTCACCTTGCTATGTCCACTGATGTTGAATTATTAAGGTTGGCCTTTGAGCAACATTGGTTTATACAGTGTGACTCCATTTATATGCAGATTCTTAAATAAATTTATTGAAAAACTTTTTGGAGACTTGCCATAATATGAAAAAACTTGCAGACAAAGTATGTGTCCTAGAAATAATGAAACAAATTAAGAAACAGTTATAAATGTCATGAATGCATAAAATGTATGTAGATGATAGCCCATTTTGTCATTTAATATCATAAAATATATCCAAATCTTTTATAAAAGATTGAAATTAACTGTAGTAGGCACTGTACTACCATAATAATTTTGTAGTCTTCTCCCCTTGCTATTGCAGTGAGCTCAAATATTGTGAGTTTCCACTTAAAATGTCCTTTGACATGAATCATCTCTATGTGAGCTAAATATCTCCTGTTTCTCTAGTAAGTTGCATATTGCAGTAAAAAGTGATCCTTCACCATTTTTGCATATTTTTTCATCATTTTAGTGCAACACAGTAAAATCTGAGTAACACTATTGGACCATGTGAAGTACCACTAGTGATACAGGAAGTACTCCCAAGAAGCAAAGAAAGTCATGACAAGAAAAAGATAAATTGATTGATACATACTGTAGTTACTGACCATTTCAAGATAAATGAATCTAGCATAAGGACCATTGTAAAAAAAGAAAAGGAAATTCATGAAGCCATCACCGCAGCTATGACAGCAGGCAAAAATACCCTTACATATTTTGTGAAATACGAGCTTTTGAAAATGCAGCTTTTATGTGGGTGCAGGACTGCTATAAGAAAGGTATACCTATAGACTTTGATATTATCCAAGAAAAAGCAAAGTCATTACATGCCAACTTGAAGCAAAAGGAAGGTGAAAGATCTAAAGCTGAAGAATTTGATGCCAGCAAAGGATAGTTTGATAATTTTAGAAAGAGGTTTGGCTTTCAAAATGTCCAGATAACAGAAGAAGCACATTCTGCCAAGAGGCAGCAGACAAGTTCCCAGATGCTATTATGAAAACCATGGAGGAGAAAGAATATCTGTCTGAACAGGTTTTAAATACAGACAAAGTACACTATTCTGGGGGAAAAAAGGCCACAAAGGACGTTTACTAGTAAGGAAGAGAAGCAAGCAGGATTTAAGATAGGAAGGGATAGGCTAACTCTATTGTTTTGTGAAAATGCAGTTGGTTGTATGATCATGACTGCCTTTATCTATAAAGCTGCTACTTCCTGATACTTGAAGGGAGAAGAGAGACATTAGTCTTTTTTGTTGTACAAGAAGACCTAGACAAGAACTCTTACTCTGCATTGATTCTCTTGATGCTTTGTCCCTGAAGTCAAGAAGTACGTGTCAATAAGGGGCTATCTTTTAAAGTTCTCTTGATATTGGACAATGCTTCAGGCCACCCAGAACCCCATGAGTTCAATACTGAAGCCATCAGAGTGGTCTGCTTGCCCCCAAACATAATGTCTCTAATTCAGTCTCTAGGTCAGGGGGTCATAGGGACCTTTAAGGCTCATTACATATGATGCTCTACCGAAAGGGTTGTCAATAGTATAGAAGAAAACCCCGAAAGAGAGAACATGATGCAAGTCTGGAAGGATTACACCACTGAAGATATGATCATTATAATAGGAAGAAGTCACAAAAGCCATCAAATTTGAAACAATAAATTCTTATTGGGGAAAACCATGTCTAGATCTTATGCATGACCTCACAGGATGTACGACAGAAATCATAAAAGAGACTGTGGATATGGCATTAAAAGGAGGCGGGCAGTGAAGGGCTTCAAGTTATGGATCTTGGATAAATTCAAGAGCTAATTAGCAGATGGCTTGATGGAGATGAGTGCTTCCAAACCAGTGCCATAAAACAAATTGACATTAGACAATTTGGCAGAAGGGTTCCAACTATTCAAAATTGTGTTCGACTTCTTTTATAACATGTATCCGTCCATGATATGGGCACTGAAACTGAAGCAGATGGTAGAAAGAGAATTAGCAACATATAGAAACATTTTTAAAGAAAAAGCAAAAATGTCCAAGAGAGATTACGATGTATTTCTGTGAAAGTTACACGAAGTATGCCTGCATCTCGTGTCTCCCCTTCCATCCTCTCCATCTTTTCTCCTCTGCTACCCCTTGGACAGCAAGACCAACCCTTCCTCTTCCTCATCAGCCTACTCTGTGTGAAAATGATGAACGTGAAGACCTTTATAATGATCCACTTCCGCTTAATTTATAGTAAATAATCATGCAGTTCATAAACTTATATGTTGTGTCTGTATGTGTTTTTGTGGGAAAACCTAATAACTATAGTAAGAAACGCATAAAACGGTCTTATGTTATCATCACCACTTAAGTCATCACCATTTAGAACAACTGTGAAATAAGTGGACAGCCTATCCCTAAATAGGCATAATGTGAGTGATAAAATTAATAATGCATTCATTTTCTTATGATTCTATAACTTTTCTTTCAAAGAAATATATTACGGTATGCCTCTCCTTTATACTTGGAGAAACTGCATATCACCTTATTATCACAGAGTAGCAATGTTTCTAATACTGTATTGTGAATTTAATAGCAATTTCTTCATTAGTGTATAGATTGGGCTACCATAAAGCAATCATACTGATTACACTATACCATAAAGCAACTGCATTTATGTTTCTTCATCACCAATGCATGATATGTTATACCCATAAATGTTAATAAACTACTTTTTTACATTATCTTTTCATTTTTGATGTCTAGAGTTAGTAATACATATGACATCTACAGTGTTTGATACCTGAAAGACAATATTGATATTGGCACTGACAATTCATCTTGCAAACAGTTGATACAAATTTATATCTATAAATACAGTACTTTAAATGTATTTTCCTTATCATTTTCTTACATGCTTTCTTCTAACTTATTTTATAGCAAAAATATAGTATATAATACATAAAATAAAAATATATGTTAATCAATTATTTATGTTATTGGTGAGGTTTCTGGTCAACAGTAGCCATGTTTTAGGGAGGATTATAAGTTTTATATGGATTCTTTTTTATTATTATTACTTAATTTTTATTTATTGTAAATAGAGAGAGAGCATGCGAGCAGGGGAGAGGAGCAGAGGGAGAGACAATTTTAAGCTGGCCCCACGCACAGTGCAGAGCCACCTGACGTGGGGCTTGATCCCATGACCCTGAGATCATAACATGAACTGAAATCAAGTGTTGGATGCTCAACTGACTTAGCCAACCAAGTGTCCCATGCATGGATTTTCAACTGTGGAGAGGGTAGGTGCCCTAATGTTCACATTACTCAAGGTCACATATATCATGACCTTTACTCAGTTTTAAGCAAGTCTGCACATTGAAAGACCTGCTTTAGAAGAGAACTCAAAATCTTAATATCAAATCTTTGTATTTTCTCTGAAATGATACTACGATTCTGTTAAGATACTATTCTCCTCTGCTACAATAAGCAAAAATCTCAGTTTTCTCGTTTCAATAAGTTGTTTTGTTGATATTTTGGAAGCTGGCATTCAACAGATCTTTGTTCAGAAGCTCTCAATACAGTTCATAGTGAAATTGAGGAATATACTATATATAAAGTTATTACATTTTTGTTAAAATGTTTTCCTCCTATTCTGTGATTAAGCATGGGTCAGGCATAAATGAACCTCAGATTTCCAGTGTTTGGTAGATGCAGGCTCTGACTCTGCCAGCTTCCTTGGCAAATTCTGTTTGCTCCAGGAGGTGCTACTGAGATAAAACATTTTTGGTTATATTTATAGGGGCAAATCTAAACCAATCTGAACATATGTATAAGATAAAAATAAATATAAATAACAGATGTCAGATACAGCTTTTCTAGAAATAGTGTTAGAAAACATGTATTTGTCACCTGCCTAATAGCTTTGATATTTGTAGATGTGTGGTTTTCTTTAGAGATTTGCAGAGGCAATTTCTATTTATCAATTTTAATATGAATAGATGACACAGGCTGTTATGAATTTGTTATATTAGCCATAAAAACTTCCAGAGGCAGGTCATTCTCTTCATGTGACCTAAGGTCACTTCTGCTAGGCGGTTTATTTATGCATTGCTATACCTGGCCTTTGTAAGTCTGAGAAAGTCCTAAGAGATATGTGACATTCTATTCTATTAGCAGATTTCTCTGGTAAACAGTTCTGATAAATGACATACCTCAACATTATTGTTTTAACCTATGAAGGGCAATATTTTATTAAAATTGAATAAAGCATTTTTTATCGCTAATGTAAAAAAAAAGAACACCTCAATGATCATAACTGTCAAAATAATTCATGTAAATCCACTGACCTAGTAGCTTACAAAAAGAAAACAATACAATGTTTCATATATAATGAGTCAGGTAATCTAAAATCAAAATAGCATAGAGCAAAGAATATGAAATAGGAAAAAGTCTCTTCAATAAATGGTGCTGGGAAACACAACCACATGCAAAGAAAAAAGGAAGGAAGGAAGGAGGGAAGGAAAGAAGGAAGGAAGGAAAGAAGGAAGGGAGGGAGGGAAACTAGACCACTTTCTAACACCTTACATGAAAAACAAACTCAAAATGGATTAAAGACCTAAATATATGACCTGAAATGATAAAAATCCTAGGAGAGAACATGGCCAGTAATTTCCCTGACATCAGCCATGGCAATGTTTTTCTATGTATGTCTCCTCATGCAAGGGAAACAAAATCAAATTAAACTATTTGGATTGAACAAAATAAGAAGCTTTTGAATAGCACAGGAAGCCATCAACCATATGATAAGGCAACCTACTGAATGGGAGAAGATATTTGCAAATGATATATCCAATAAGGTTAATATCCAAAATATACAAAGAACGTATATAACTCGCCACTAGAAAAACTAACAATCAAATTAAAAAATGAGCAGATGGGTTCCTGGGTGGCTCAGTTGGTTAAGCAAGCATCCGACTTTGGCCCAGGTCATGATCTCACAGTTGTAGGTTCAAGCCCCATATTGGGCTCTGTGCAGATAGCTCAGAGCCTGGAGCCTGTTTCAGATTCTGTGTCTTTCTCTCTGCTCCTCCCCCAATCATGCTGTTTCTCTCTGTATCAATAAAAAATAAACATAAAAAAATTTTTTAAAAATGAGCAGAGGACGTGAACAGGCATTTTTTTCCAAAGAAGACACTGATATCCAACACACATATGAAAAGATGCCCAACATCACTAATCATCAAGGAAACGCAAATGGAAGCCACACTGAAAATGGCTAAAGCCAAAATGATAAGAAATAACTTTGGTGAGGATGTAGAGAAAAAAATAACCCTTCTGCACTGTGGGTGGGAACATAAATTGGTACAGCTACTGTGGAAAATAGTATGGAAGTTCCTCGAAAAATTAAAACTGGAAGTACTACATGATCCAGTATTTTCATTAGTGAATATTTACCCAAAGTAAAACAGTAATTCAGAAAATATATGTGCACCCCTATGTTTACTGCAGTACTATTTACAACAGCAAATGTATGGAAGCAATCTACATGTCCAGACAGATAAGTAGATTAGGAGAATGTGGTACACACACACGTGTGTGCACACACACACACAGGAATATTATGCAGCCATAAAAAGGATGAGTTCATGCCATTTGCAACAACATGGATAGACCTAAAGGGAATAAGTCAGACTGTGAAGGCCAAATACCATGATTTCACTTACATGTGAAATCTAAAATCAAAACAAAACAAATGAATAAACAAGCAAGTGAAAAGCAAAACCAGACATATAAATACAGGGAACAAACTGATGTTTGCCAAAGTTAAGGGGGTTGAGGATGGACAAAACAGGGGAAGGGGAGCCGGAGATACAGGATTCCAGTTATGGAATGAATAAGTGATGGAACAGCAGGCACGGCGTAGGGAGCACAGTGAATGGTATTGTAATACTGGTGTGTGGTGACAGATAGGAGCTACAGTTAATTGTGGAGAGCAAATCATAACAGAGAAGTTGAATCTCTATGTTGTACACCTGGAACTAATGCAACACTGTATGTCAACTATACTTAACTATGCTTTCTACTTTTTATGGTGGAAAAAAATAAAAGAAAAAAGTAAGAAAGAGCAAATGTGTTGTATTTTTTCCCTCCTGATAGTACACCAATTACACTATATTTAAAAATAAATAAAGAGTGAAGGAAATATCTAGAAAGAGCTGTTACACTTTTTATGATAGGTTGATATATTTCACCAGTTAATAGCCTAGACCAGTTGTTCTCAAAGCATGGTCCCTAGGTCAGCAGCTTCAAACCAAACTCGAGAACTTGTTTGAAAGACAAATTCTCCAACACCATCCCCAAATCTACAGAAATTCTGGGAATGGCACCTAGCAAACTAATTTAAGAAGCCCTTTACGATGATTCTGATATATACTGGCCTAAGAAAAACATATAAGTTTATGTTGTGCAAACACTGATCAATCAATAACTATTTGGTAACTATTATTTGTCCAGAGAGCAAAAAGAAAAAAAATAGAAGTTATGTATCTGGAAATTAGAGTGATGTATTAAAATATAAAGTTGATCATATTTATCCAAGGGATACAGAAGTGCTGATGCATAGGGGAACATGTACCCCAATGTTCATAGCAGCACTGTCAACAATAGCCAAATCATGGAAAGGGCCTAAATGTCCATCACCTGATGAATGGATCAAGAAGATTTGGTATATATATACAATGGAGTATTACATGACAATGGGAAAGAATAAAATCTGGCCATTTGTAGCAAAGTGGATGGACCTTGAGGGTGTCATGCTAAGCAAAATAAGTCAGGCAGAGAAGGGCAGATACCATATGTTTGCACTCATAGGTCTAACAGGAGAACTGGAGAAACCTAATGGAGGACCAGGGGGAGAGGAAGAGGAAAAGAGAGTTGGGGAGAGAGAGGGACACAAAACCTGAGAGACTACTGAATACTGAAAATGAACCGAGGATTGAAGGGGGAGGGGGAGGGGTAAGGGAGGTGGAGGAGCGCACTTGTGGGGAAGAGCACTGGGTGTTATATGGAAAACAGTTTGACAATAAACTATTTAAAAAATAAGTAAATAAAATAAAATAAAATAAAATATAAACTTGAGTATTGCTACACTTAGCTCCTTAGTTCTCTGATCTTAAACATATGTGGAAATAAAGAATTTCTTGCTTATTCCATTTTTAAGAATCTGTAATCATCTGGCTGAAAAAATAATCTAAATAAAATGTTACTCTAAGCATAATTACAGAAGAAAAACATATACCTTAACATGAAATGATGAATCTTTGGGGGGAGAGGTTAAATCAAGGTCTGGTTTGAAAAGGGAGAGGGGCACATTCCAGGTGGGGAAAACGCTTTAAGCAAATCCATCGTAGAAGCCAGGATTAGAAATCCAGTGTCCTGACAGAAAGCCTGGACATGGTGGGAATTGGGGTGAGGGAGATCATTAGGTCCACATGGCAACCTGAGAAGTGGGCTTGCTTCATAAGTGATGGGGTTTTCATGCATAGGATTGGCATGAGACAGTGGTACTTTTCCAACTTCAGGTCTAATAGTTATGACTAATTGATGCAAGAAAAAATAGTAAGAGTTTGTTGAACTAACCATCTAGGAGATATTAATGTCCACAATGCAGTTACTTTGATGAGGAATGACAAGTGGGAAACCAAAAAGAGAAGTGAAAGGGTCTATGTCATTTTCATTATTGGCCTTTAGGGAAGAGAGGACTCAGTGGTGGAGCCAATAGTCCTCTGGGCCCCTGTCGAGTTGTTTGATTTGTTTGTTACAATCTGGAAGTCAAATTTTGTGATATGAAACATAAATTGGGAAATTTAGCATATAAATCATATGATATCATTGTTTGAATATTTTTCATACTCCAGTGATTTGGGAAGTATAATATATACACAGGCATTATCATATTGAATATGTCCTTTTATAACCATAATAATAGTTAAATGTGCTGATGCTGAAGTGCTAATGTGCTGATGCTGAAGTCAGATTATGTATATTAAACTCTCAATTTAGTCACTAGCCAGCTTATATGATTTTGGACAGATTACTTCATTCTTCTTAGCTTCAATTTCTGTTTCTAAACTTTTTAACATAATAACAATGCTTACATCATTGGTTTAGAGTAGGATTAAATAAGGAAATCAAAGTAAATTTCAGCAAAGGGTCTGGCACATAGTAAACATTCAGTAAATGGTGATGGGTATTATTGAATAAAAAACAAATCAACAGATAATCAACAGATTCTTATTAATGAAAAACCCCCAAATCTTCCTGTGTATTGCATAAAACATTATTGATAGCTGTATTTCATCTAGAAACCTTAAAATATATTTTAAATATGTAATGTTCTATAGATAGACATTTATGAGACCCATTTGGCAAAAATTATCTTCAGCTAATAAATTTTAGAAAACACTCTCTAATGTCTTTTAGTTATAACTCCTATTTTTGCTTCTTATATTGCTTTGATTTTTCTGAAAATATGTTCCAAGTCATCATATATATTTTAGAAAATTACTTACATCATGTAAAATATTAAGTCTGACCTTTCTGAATGTTCATCCTAACAGTTTTATTATTTAGAATCAATAAATAATTATTCACTGATATATTTTAAAATGTTTCAAAAGCATTTCTGACATTTTAATACTTTATTCTTAAATAATAGCCATCTTAATTAATTTCCATTGTTTCCTCAACAAATAGATTAATTCCTTATTTTATTTCTATAAATACACTTTTTAAAATAAAGAGGGTACAGAGGACAGCTGCTGTTGACTTTCTCAGTACAGATGACATCATTCCATTAACTTAATTCTTATTTCTCCCAAGAAGACTGTTTCCTGTGCCTTCCAGTACATTGTCAGCTGGTGGTGGTCTTTCTGGTTTTTTTTAATACATGTATTTTAACATGCCCACTTTTCTGAGCCTCTGCCAGCTTTCTCAATTCTGTTTAAGTAATTCTGACATCTCTGCCTCATTTACTTGGTGCTTCTATTCTTGAAGAATAGTACTAAGTACTAAGTACTAAGTACAAATAGTACATTTGAAATGTACTAAGCCTATCTCTAGTATTCTTAATGCGTTACTAAATTCAAAACGATGTCTCTATATGAACAAACACATTTCCTACCAGCCATTATTTCACCTTCCCAGGTCTAGTACCCTCTGAATCCATTCCCTATCATGTTCTTCAGATTCCTGCCATACATATGAGCCAGAAACTTCTTTCCATAGCAAGAACTATACTTTTCCACTTGAGTTCTGGTGAGACTTGACCCTATTTATTGATCTAGAAAGCAGAGAGTAGAAATAGAAACACATCAAAAGAGGCAGAGAATAATTTTTCAAGGCTTTAACTTCAGTGGGGCCCTTTCATAATCTCCAAGTAGCATGGGGATATTCTTCTCGAGCAAAGAATATGGCATTCCCATTATTGCTTAAAGTGTCCAGAAACATTTGGGAGTATATTTAGAGTATATCTCTGGCATTTGTCCCTAAATATCCTAGCCTCAGAGTATCATTCTTCTTTATCAGTGCTCAAACTTCAACATGAGAGACATTATGGCTGTAAATCAAGCTTCTTTTGTGGTAAGCACCTCTTAGAACTAAGACCTTAGTTTTCAACACACTCTTACCTCTAGCTACAGAAGGTATCAGTTTTTTAAAGTGCTATCAAGGGCACTTTCTGCATTTTACTCTGTACTCTAAATTATTCTGTTAATCTATATCTGTTACATTTTGGGGATGCTGTAATATTAACAATCACCAACAACACAATCTGTATAATAAGTATAACACTCATTCTTTCGAGCACTAGGACTATTACATAACCACTGCTAACATTCCATCTGTGCTCTACTAATCCATGCTAGCAATTGTATTGCACAGGATGCTGTGGATTACTGTTATCCCAGTTACCATCAGCAAGGGGATCCTTGTTAACATCTAGATAGCAAGTGATCCAATTCCAGAAACTCATCCTTCACCACCTGTTTTAGGAGTTCCCTAGATGCATATACTCTAAGAAAAATATTTGATTGCAAGTTAACTGCAGGAAGGATGATCATTAGAGGAGTGGGAAGTAAAATAGGGAAGGAAATAAAGAAATAAAAGGTACTTTAACTGGACAGGTTACTACTGAAAGTAACTGGGATTCAATTTTGAGAGAAAACTCTGCTCTATGCTAATTGTCTAATTCAAGATTGAAGAAAGCTAAGACATTTATCTTTCAATTCATTTCTGTCAGTGAATGAGTAAAGATCACTAAAGGCCTAATTTAGGTCATTTTCAGCCTGTAAAGTGTGTGATTCTAGAGAAAGGTCTCAGGCAGAAAGAAGGACATCACTGACAGATCATGAGTGCCAAAAGCATACGAGTGGGGCTCCAACCGTATCTACTATTCTAGTTGTGTCAGGTCTAGGCAATTTGTAATCTAGAGGTCAGCCATCTGGTTTGATTCTTCCCAAATTAGCAGAAGCTTCCTAAGAATGCCATTAAAAAATACTCTTTAATGTTGATTAGAGGGGAAAAAATGTACATGGCAATCCAGATTAACTTTAAAGAAGTAGAGTTCTCAATGTGGATGGTACCAACTCCATGGGGCACTTTGGGAACTGTGGTGTCTTTTCAGGTAACACAAAAGATGTAAGGAACAACCCTGTCATTTAGTAATGTGGTGCCAGGATATTGGTTTCAATGCTCAAAATACTCCCACAAAATTATTAGCTCAGTTTCCACAAGGCTTTCAAATGTCAACATGCTCCCATGCATGTAGGTGAAATATGTTCATAGTAATCAGAAAACATAATTCTGTAACTCAATTTTAGATGCAGATAAAAGTGTTTTTAACATTTTTCAATTTTCCAGAAATGCAATTACTCTATACATTGAAAGTAGATTGTTAATTATTATATCAAAAACTTCTAAATTTCACTCTTTTGAAAAATTAAATCAATGCTGTTCTACATGATTAGAATCAACAGAACAGTGAACCTATATCAGTTTATATTTTAAAATTTTAAATTCACAATTTCTTTTTGTTTATATTATTTATTTTAAAATGTTAAGAATTTTTAAAAAGCTAACACTCTTCAGTTGAATATTGCCTTGTTTTTCTCCAATCCAAATATATTATAACTGCAAGACATTTTACTGATGTAACAGGTGTATTCTGAAACATATATCCTTTTATTATATAAATTTCATTAAGATTAGGGCACATGTAAATATTTTCATTTCAACTTTATCTTACATATTTATAAAAATAGTTTTTAGTGCTCCCTCTACAATCCAGAGTGATATATTAGTCTCTGAGGTTAAAAATCATTGTTCTATAAGAGTATCCATCAGTACTTGTGATAGTTTTAAAAACTTCCCAGGACCAGCTTCCACCTCCTGTAGATTCTGATTAATACGCTCTGGGCTGTGGCCTGAGGGACTGTAATGGAAATAATTGACAAGGTGGCCTCAACTATAGTATGATGTATAAAATTATTACCAACAAGTTAAGCAAATAAAAAATTCAAAGGTATTTTTTGTTTCCTAAAATTAGCCTGTATATAAAATCAGAACTCTCATATTTTCAATGAATCATAAATAGAAACAACTTCATTGCAATTAATTTAAAAAATTCACAAATGTTTGTAGTATATGCTTCCTGAGGAAAGAAGAACACTTTACATGTTATTAAAGTTATACCACCAGGCAAAATAGCTTAATGAACTGAATTGGTCACCTTAAAACTAGTATAGAATGATTTTATTTATCATCACAATACTCTCATCATTTATGTTGGAAAAGGAAATTTATTGTAAAAATTAAACTATATCTTGATATTTACCTTAGCTAAAAAAAAAAAGAAGAAGAAGAAGAAGAAAGCATTGGTTTCTATCATTAGTGTGTTGTACTAAAAGAACAACATGAAATGGTTCAAAAGTTCAGCCTGAATAAACATTTAAGATGTTTGATTCTCGGCTGACTCTTAGCCAAACCACCCAAACCTTTCAAGTCTGAGAGAGTCGACTGGAATTCTTATAAGAACAGTCTGTCTTAGGATATTCTTGGCAGTTTTTAACCTCAATTCTGTAAGGCCAGTAAAAAAAAAAATAAGTACAAGTACAAGCACAGTTTTCTTTTAAATCCATAATTCTGATATGTTTTTTCTTACCGAGTTCAAACGAAAAATAATTCTAAGTTAAAAGCATAGGGGTGCTTGGCTGATTCAGTTGGTAGAGCATGCCACTCTTGATTTTGGGGTTATAATAAGTTCAAACCTCACACAGATTGTAAAATAGAAATGACTTAAAAAATTAAAAATAAAAGCACAGACACACATGCAAAAATCAAACTACTTTGGCTCTATGTACTCTAAAACTAAGTTTCATTTCTCCTTTATTGCTTGTGATTTTCCACCCTCCACCAGCATTTCTGGTGCCCTGCTTTTCCTACCCCTAGCACCTGAGAAAGGGAAAAGAGGGGTCAGAATATTTTCAGTTTAATATTTTTTCTAAATATCTCTAAGTGTGGTATTCTGATCAGAAGTGTACCTCTGGTTCTAATTCTGTAATAAGCTCCTGGTCATACTTCCAACTTACTAAAATATTAATGAAAATATAATAATGCCACTACTATTACTTGTTAGTATTGATAAATTCTTGCTAGTGCCAGAACTAAGTGCTTCTATTAAAAATACATAAATTTAGCATCAACCTTTAGCATTAGGTATTTCATTCCCTCTTTTAGAGGACACACACACACACACACACACACACACACACACACACAAATCTATTTGGAGAACCTTCTCTAAGATCACTTTACACTCTAACTAATTTGAATTATTTGCTTGACACTGAAGTATCACTCTTTTGGCCTCACCCATGAGCACTGTAAACTACAGTCCCTGTGCCTGAAATGCCTTTCCTCAAACCTTCAGCTTCTGTGGCACCTGGGGGGCTCAGTCAGTTAAGCATCTGGCTTGGGCTCAGGTCATGATCTCATGGTTGTGGGTTCAAGCCCTGCATCAGGCTCTGTGCTGATGGCTAGCTCAGAACCTGGAACCTGCTTCAGATTCTGTATCTCCCTCTCTCTCTGACTCTCCCCTGCTCATGCTGTCTCTCTCTGTCTCTCAAAAATAAATAAAAAACATTAAAAAAAATCCCTTCAGCTTCAATTCAGGTATCATTTTATTGACTCTATACCCCTATCCAGGTTTATTTAGGTGCTTGTTCCAAGATCACTTTGAAGTTTTCTGTATTTTTTTTAAGTTTCTGTATTGAATTTTCTTCTAATAGTCGGTGAACTCATTTGTGGCAGAGATTTCAACTTTTATCTCTGCATTCCTAGGCACCAGAATAGGGCTGTCCAATAAAACTTTTAATGGTAATAGAAATGTTCCATATCTGTGCTTGCCAACACAATAGCCCCTAGCTACATGTATTTACTGAGCACTTTAAACGTGGCTAGCATGGCTATAGAACTGAATTTTTAATTATGTTTTTTTAAATTTATTTATTTATTTTTAATATAACACTATTTATTTTTTAACATATGCAGTTATTTTCCGTCATTTACAATACAGTAGTTACAATGACACTCCAAACAGAAACGCAAAGTAAAAAATCAAAACCCCCACTTCTATTTCATGTAATTAGACTTATACAGAAATTAACAGGTTAAGTACCAATTAGTTAATCACCTAATTTCACAGCTATCTGAAGTGGCACTCGTTCCTTAGCAGCTTATCTATGATACATTCAAGATAAATGATACAATTTATTACTTGCCTATAAGCTAAAACACAGCCTGCTTAATACCTTTCCTTAAATTCCACCTCTATACTACAGTATACTTGAGGCCCATGCAGAAAGGTAGCTACCTTTTATATAGGAAATGGATGATTAAGTCTTTGGTGCTGTAAAAGCAACTTCATTTAAACATAACCACCCCCACCACCATAAAAAGAAGAGGAAGAGAGAAAAAAAAGTAAATAATAAGGGAAAAACCCAAGACACACCCCCTAGGGGGAAAAAAACCCAGCATGTAATTCCTGTCCTTGACAGAATGTATTAAATAAGCAAACACCACCAACAAGCAGAACAAGTACTACATTGTAAAAATATTAACAAAAAGAAAACCCTCTCACATGCATAAATGAAAGATTGCACACATAGAACTCATATTTTTCAAGCTTCAATAGTAAATATTTTGATACTATGTATTAAAT
>PJEM01009063.1:0-75157 GCA_004023845.1 Helogale parvula
TCATGCTAAGCAAAATGAGTCAGGCAGAGAAAAACAGAAACCATATGTTTGCACTCATAGGTCTGCCAGGAAAACAGGAGAATCCTAATGGAGGACCAGCGGGAGAAGAGGGAAAGAGAGTTGGGGAGAGAGAGGGATGCAAAACTTGAGAGACTATTGAATGCTGAAAATGGACTGAGGGTTGAAGGGGAAGGGGGTGGGGGGAAAAGAGGTGGTGGTGATGGAGGAGGGCACTTGTGGGGAGAAGCATTGGGTGTTGTATGGAAACCAATCTGACAATAAACTATTAAAAAAAAGAAAGAATAGGTGCGCCTGGGTTGCTCAATCGGTTAAGCGTCCAACTTCAGCTCAGGTCATGATCTTGTGGTTTGTGAGTTCGAGCCCCACAATCAGCTCTGTGCTGACAGCTCAGAGCCTGGAGCCTGCCTGGAATTCTGTGCTTCCCTCTCTGTCCATCCCCTGCTCACACTCTGTCTCTTAAAATCAAACATTAAGCAGATAAGAATAGTCTACAAGAGGTACACGTGGGTGGCTTAGTCAGTTAAGTATCCAGCTCTTGATTTCAGCTCAGGTCATAGTATCATAATCATGTGATTGAGCTCTGCATCAGGCTCCACACTGGGCATGGAGCCTGCTTAAGATTCTCTTTCTCCCTCTTCCTCTCCCTCTGCCCCTCTCTCTTTAAAAAAAAAAAAAAAGAACATTCTATAAGAAAGCTGAATCATACCTCTGTTGGACATGTCAGGAAAGGGAGAGTGATCAAATGAAAGAGAAAACCAAAGAATGTAAGTAGAGCCCAGCATAGAATGAGACAGACTTGCATTTGTCCCCACTAGGATAGAATGGAAGCTCCATAAGGGCCATAAACTCCAGTTGTTTGTTCAGTGATGTATGCCAAGTGCCACGAGTGCTATCTGGTACACAGGAGGCATGGAAAACATATGTGTTGGTTGGATAAAGGCAGTTTTGACTCCACTCTCTTACTGCTGTGTGGCCTTGAGCAAGTTATTAAAGCTCTCCAACATTCAGATAAAATAAAGATGGTAATAGTAAATAACATAGTGCGTCACTGGAGAATAAAATGAGGTAAAGCAGCTACTGTCAAAATGGCCCAAAGAGACTTGAGCTTTTCTCTGTTTTGAGTATTGATCACTGGCATAAGATTTCTTTGGAAGGAAAAAATTGAAAAGCAGTGAAGAAATATGGGAACAAACACTTACACAGTGACTGTTGTTTCCGTTGGTGCTGTTGGTGCCATTGGGGCAGGAAGCAAAAAGATGAGAGAGAAGCGATGAGAAAATGGGACTTACCTTGAAATTAATTGTGGGTGAGGGTGCACTGCCTCTAATATCCAAATGCAGCATGGATATGCATGTGGAAAAGCGTTGAAAGGAAACAACCAGTGAAAAGCTCTTTCCCGAGTGCTAGTTAGGTAGGAAGACAAAGAAAACAAGCTAAGAGAAAGATATACTAATTGGGAGAATCTTAAGAAATAATTTACATAACTACACCAAGATAAGAATATATATTTTCTTAGACTCACTAATGATTTAAGCACTAACATGGAGAAACAAATGACTTAGCAGGGTGTTTAATTATCAGTCATGCGGCTAACTTTCTGGGTTGTAGTTTCCCCAATATGGCTTTAAAATTGTTAAGAGCTCCTGCTTTTCTCTCATCTCGGTGAGGGTTGATCATGTGCCACGTGGCATGCTGAGCACACATCATCATTAGCATCTAGACTAATTTTCTTGCTGATTTGACCAAGTAGTAGTTGAGGAGCTCATTTCCCTGGGCTCCAATTTATTTCATCTGCCAAGCTATAACACTCAGGCTCAGATCTTTTCTTGTGCCCTTTGGATAGGAACAAGAGATACAGACATGATAAAGACGATGCAGAGTGTTTAAGTTCATGGGTAGCAGGTGCCGGAGGAACAAAAGCTCCAAAGTTACAGCATAATATATATCATCAGTTTCTTTAAAGCCATTATGCGTCTTGAAAAAAATGAAATTTGGGAGAATGACCTTAATAAGTGATTGAAACAGAAGTTTACAATTGTGAAATAATATAGATTCACATATTTGGAAGAAATCTACTAGATTTTTTTAAATGTGTATGGGGGGAGCATAACCAAAAATGTGAGCACAATGCCAATCTTATACTTCATCCAGCCTCCTGTTCTAAACAGCTCTACAAATGTGCTTAGTTCCTAACATTGTAATTACAATGGGAAAAGATGTCAAATATTTGAGTAACTTTTGGAGAGTTTGAAAACTTTATCAGAAAAATAGAAATATGTATTGAGTCTAACTCCTTACTATCAGGCAAAGAATTAACTTCATTCTAGAATGAGTTGAATGTACGTAAGAAAGTTGGAGAGAAACAATTAAGATACATTTAAACAATTAGAAAGCAGGCAAAAATGAATTCAAGTAAATGAAATGTAGACCTTTGGTTCAGGGGAAGGATGCATTATGCTCCCGAGAACAGCTACTATGTGTGTGAGTGAGGATTGTCCAAATGGAGCTGTGTGTGTGTGTGTGTGTGTGTGTGTGTGTGTGTGTGTGTGTGTGTTAGATATAACTGACGTACATTATATTAGTTTCAGGTATACAACACAGTGAGTTGATATTTGTGTGTATTGTGAGGTGGTCACCTCAATAAGTCTAGTTAACATCCATCCACACATACTTACAAATTTTGTATGTGCATGCTGAGAACTTTTACGATCTACCTTCACCATTACCATTGCTCTACAATAGATCCCCATGACTTTTATTTTATAACTGGAAGTTTGTATTCTTTATTAGGCAAAGGTAATCCCTAGCAAACTGGGTCTCAGCATTGAGGGCTCGAGGGGAATAAAGATCTCAGCCTCTCTCCTCCCAAACTCTCAAGTCCTGCCTTCTGTTGGCCAAATCCAGAAGCCAGAGGGCCAGGGTCATACAGCATACAGATCAGCCCTCCAGGGCTGAGAGCCAATTAAAGAGGAGTAGAAGATAGATCTGGATTTGTCTTCTAAAACACTGTTGAATGCATTTTTGCTGCCTTATATTTATTTAAATATGCTTGGTCTAACAGCTAAGTTGAAATATTTGTCGCTCTGAAAATCTTTAAACATAAACAAAATTATTTTAGTGTATTAAAAGAGTATTTCCAACTTAATACCTGTATTTTGATGGCTAGAAAAGTGCCGGTTTTTAATAACATTATTTTTATAAATCGCATCATGTGTTAAGTTTTAATTAAGTGAAATCTCTTGTGGGATGATATTAAAGACTCCTCACAGCAGGGACATCAGTTTTTGGAATAACCAAATTACTAGCAGAAACAGAGTTAGCATTTTAAATCCTGACATTCCTCAAGTTCATTTCTGTTTACTTATACAGATAATGATCTATTGGCTTGTGATATGGTTTTATGGTTCTGTAGAAAAATCATTATATTATCTCATCAAGAAATTAGAGTTCCGTTGTTTCATAGATGCACAGGATATTAGGATTGAGTACTTAACTTGGTGAATAAAAGGAAAACAACATCTCTTCCTGTTTGCTATATCCACTGAACACTTGTTAGACCAAATATGTGAGGGTTTTTCTCTACACTGCCCAATTCTCTGACAGCTGTTGGGTGTCCTAATATTCAGTTCAATTCTGACACCATAAATCTGTATTTAGCTGCAGATCCCACAAATTAAGGGCTAGTCCCTAAGACTACCTACTCCGGCCCCACATACCCTTCAGTTGCCTCTAGTATGTCTGATTGGCTATAAATCAAGGGTTTCCACAACCTCCTCCTTGGGTTTGAGATCTTGCTAGTACGATTCACAAAACTCAGGAAAGTGCTTTACGTTCTGTTATCTGTTTATCATAAAGGATTCAGCAAGGAGCTCTCCTCTCCCTTGGTGTGGTCACTAATACAGAAGCTCTCTGAACCCTTCAGTGAGGGCTTTTCAGGGAGGCTTCACTACCTAGGCACAAATGATTAAATCAATGGTCTTCAGTTAACCTGAGTAACCCAACCTCCAGCCTCTGGCCAGGAGGTGCAAGTTCCCACCCTCAGATTATAAAGTTGGTTCCCCTGGCAACCAGCCCCCATTCTTAAACTACCCAGGAGCCCACAGCTCCCAGATAGCTCATTAGCATACAAATAGACACATCTCTGGAGATTCCAAGGGTTTGGGGATCTGCATGCCTGGAAATCTTAGCAGAGACCACATATATATTTCTTATTATGCCCCAGTGAATCTCTGTAGTGGGAAGGATGGAGACTGCGTTGGTTCAAGTCATCCAGCAATACTGAATGCTTAGAATGTGCAGGCTTGGCTTTGAGTGGTAGAGCTATGGTAATGACCAAGACAGACACTGCCTCAGGTGTGTGTCCCCAGCTTGTCCTGCTGTCCTCCATGCCTAGAAATGTAGTTGTTTCTCTTCATAGGTGCACACTCTGCACTAGCAAACCAAGGTACAGGGACAACAGCTATTCAAGAGGATGAACTCTAACTCTCAAGGATATAGCCAAGGGAAAATGTTGAGGGCCAGTTATTCTTATCACCCTCTCCTTTCCAATAGATTTACCTTTTTTTCCCCTCCCCGCTACACACTAAACTCAGAGTTTGCCCCACGAATATTCTCAGACCTTTTCTCTTTTGATCATTACCTTTTCCTTAATCCCTCCTGGAACTCTGGTTGGAACTTCTCATTTGACTTCGATATCTCTTAACTTTGTTTTCATAATTTTTATTTTTTTCTCCATGTTCAGGGTTTATTATTTCTCTTTTTCATCATATAGTCTTCAACTTAATTCTGTCACTGATTTTTTTTCATACTGTATTTTTCGGGTATTTTTCAAATACACCCAAATTGGGTTTTTTTTTAAAATCTTCTATTCTTGGCAATACAGATTCAGTTTCTCCTTGAGTATATTTGGACATTTTAAATATACTTATTTTAAGATCCACTTCAGATTAGTATCTTGTATCTTGTTTCCCACTAGTTGAATTTCCTTACTTTCATTCTTGTTAGTGGGTTCTTCATGGGTTTTCTAATATTTTTCTCTGCTTATTTTTAGTAGATGCAACTTTCATGTTCTGTTATTGTTATATTAACTCTTTTACACCAAATTTCATATATATTTATGTATGCATATATATTTATATATACATGTATCTATTGTCTGTCATATCTTTTATTTAATTGAAATATAGTTGACACACTCAGAATAATTATATTTGCAGAGATTTTCCTTCAATTTAAATACTTTTGCTTTCTTCTGCCCTGCATGGCCATCGTGTCTATAAAATCTGAATTAGCATGGAGTGATACTCTGTTTTCTCAGGTATAAGACTTTTACCCAGACACAATGGAGAGGAAAAACCTGGTCTTAGTCTTTAGAGAAAAGATAATTTTCCCTCCTTTATTTTTCTTACATCATTTTTTTCCTTTTCCCTCCTTTGAAAAAAATTGTCAGGGCACCTGAGTGGCCCAGTTGGTTGAGAGATTGACATCAGCTTACAGTTGGTGAGTTCCAGTCCTGCATCGGGCTTGCTGCTATCAGCACAGAGCCCTCTTCAGATCCTCTCTCCTCCTTTCTCTCTGCCCCTCTCCCCCCCCCCAAAATAAGTAAATAATTTTAAAAATTGTAATTATCTACCTTATAAATATTCTTAAGCAGGGGCACCTGGGTGGCTCAATCAGTTAAGCATCCGACCTCAGCCCAGGTCATGATCTCATAGTTCGTGAGTTCGAGCCCCGGGTCAGCCTCTGGGCTGTGTCTCCCTCTCTCTCTCTGCCCCTCCCCAGCTCACACTTGCGCTCGCTCGCTCTCCCCTCCACCCTGTCAAAAATAAAATAAAAACTTTAAAAAATAAATAAATAAGTATTCTTGAGCAAAATTTTATAGAACATAATTGATTAACTACTAGAAAACTGGGAATATTAATGTACTGCCTTGTTTCTTTCTGTTTACGTTAATACACAGATATTCAATTTTTTAAGAAAAGCTGTGTAAGAAGACTACATAGTCAGTTCTAACTAATATATTCCAATTTGGCGCACATTTTCTCTATGGCCTATATATTTCTAATATGTGTCAGCAACTAAGATCTAAAAATAAATCTCTCGTTCTGGTACATGGAGTACTTCAGATGCATAGTGCTATCAAGAACTTTTAAGAGCTTTCTATAAATTTATAAGTGATATTCCTTATGCCAACTGAAAATTATTTTCATTTCTCCTTTAAATCAGTCATGTAAGGAACACTTCTGTAGGCAACTTGTATTGAAGTAATTTGGCGTGTCAGAAAAAGAATGGCCAATAAGAAGAGACAAGTGTATGACAAAATCACTCTGATTAAGTTACTTAACTCCTGGATGCCTCTTCTGTCCCATCTGTTGAGGGTTTTAGTAGCTCATAATTATGTGAACCCCCCCTCCTCCCAATCTATGCTATTTCTGTTAGTCCTGATCATTTGGGCTTATACCTTTCTTTTGAGGTTTTCATAAAAATTAATAACTCATTTCCAAGAAAAATGCACATCACATATATATGGAGACCTGAGTTTAAGGGGTCCTACATATAAACATAAATATGAAAGATGGAAATACAAATAAGCACGCACATATACATGTACATGTATAGATACACATCTACATACATGCATATATACATACATCTAAGGAAATATTGTTCTGATACAGTGTTCCTGAGAAAAATATTCTTTCTAGCGAAGCATAGCAGTACTTCAGAGATAGGGAACATGTATTTTCATCATATTTTTTGTACCGTATTTGTTTTTTATTAAATATCCTCAGTGACTTATTTTATACTTTATACTACCTATGCATTTATCATTATATAACATCTCAGATCATCTTGCACATTTCAGAATAATGATATACAAATAAAACATCTTAACGTGTACTTATATTTAACTCTGTCAGTTGCTTTCCTTTTGTCCTCAGCAGCTCTGTGTGCACAGGGGAGCTTGCTGACACGTGGTCATCGCTGTGGGACCATCCAGTGGCCAGCTGGCTTTTTAGATAGTACCTTTCTCTGACAGTTCACTTTCTTCACAGAGGGAACCTCCACTATCCAGTGGAGGTAAATCAGGGCTGCCAGCGTTCTGGAGTTGACCTTGGACCTGGCTGGCTAGGGCCTGAGAAGGGAGAGCAACTTGCTCTTTTAAATACAGGTTTTTATTTTTTTTTATGTTTTTTATTTATTTTTGAGAGACAGAGAGAGACAGCGTGAGCAGGGAAGGCTTAGAGAGAGAAGGAGATACAGAATCCAAAGCAGGCTCCAGGCTCTGAGCTGTCACCACAGAGCCCGATGCGGGGCTCGAACCCACAAACCATGAGATCATGACCTGAGCCGAAGCCAGACGCTTAACCAACTAAGCCACCCAGGCACCCCTAAGTATGGATTTTTAAATATGGAGAATTTCACTCTTGTTTCCCCTTTAAAAGCTATATAGTCTAGTAGAATTTAGCACTTACTCTCTTTGACTTTATCAGGCTTCTTTGTGTACTTGTTTATTTTTGTCTGCTCCTGGAGTCCCTTTTTGTCTCACTTCAGAACCTAATGGAACACCTAGCGTGCAGAAGGTCCTTACTGAGTATTTGTTGAGTAGATGAATACAAGTACATCATAGTACAGATTTTAATGACAATCACCTGATGTAAAAGGTGGTATTGTTTGTGTCAGCCTTTTGCATCTTTTCTGTTTTTCTGTCTACCAGGTGCGGTACTGGAATAATGGAGAAGAGGATTCATCAAGCAAAGTTAAAGTGGCGGGAAATGAGACGTCAGCCAGACTCCGTGGCTTGAAGAGTAACGTGGCCTATTACACAGCTGTCCGAGCTTACAACAGCGCTGGTGCTGGGCCCTTCAGCACCACGGCGAACGCAACCACAAAGAAAACGCGTACGTATCTTTCGATTTTTTGAATGGTAAGATAGTAGTTTTTGGTAGCCTTCTTTATCATTTCAAATGGACAGCCCAAGTCACTAAGCACAATGAATATTATGTATCCAGTTCCAAACCCTTGGAAACGCAGAGTCACACGTATCTTTGTCTTTGTGATATCTCTGAATCTTCAGATAGAAACCCATGTGAAAATAAAAGTGTACCTTATGAAAAATCTTAAAGTGAGATATTTACTCAAGTCTATCTACTTTTCTTTTAAAATTAGTAAACTTAGGGACACCTGGGTGGCTCACTCGGTTACGTGTCTGACTTTAGCTCAGGCCAGAATCTCAAAGTTCCTGTGTTCAAGCCCTGCGTCAGTCTCTGTGCTGACTGTTCAGAGCCTGGATCCTGCTTCAGATTCTCTCTCTCTCTCTCTCTCTCTCTCTCTCTCTCTCTCTCAAAAATAAATATTAATAAATAAAAAGTAAAGTACGTAAACTTAGTTTATTTTCATGATTTTTTAGTTTTCCAAAGCTTGAGGATTTCTGGTAATTATGAATAAGTTAATTCACACCGAAGAGTCAAGAGTGATTTTCTTCTTCTTTTTCTTTTCTTTCCCACCTTATTCAAAAGATGGTAATATGCATTAAAAATTTACCATCAGAAGATGCTGGTCCACATGAATATACTGAGATATTAAAAAATCTAACCAAAGATGTCAGGGTTGCCTTCAACACTGAGTCTTTGTTACCTAAATATTCACAGGTAAATTCACAAGCAGCAATTATGAACTATACATAACTTGGCTTTAAATTAGACCACAGGAAAGACTATACTTTCAGGGATCATTTCTATAGTTCGTTAAATTAGGCCACAGGAAAATCAGTGATTTGCAATTCCACAGTCTCCCACATATATTTCAATGAAACTGATAGCACAAGCATATTTTTAATCAGTGTATTAATAACTTCTTGCAGTGCAACCATTTGAATTGTCCTTATTGTCATCATCATAACTGGTAACGGTCAAGAACATTCTATGTCCCAGGCGCTTTACATGCATTCCCACATTTAAACTTCCTAACTACCAGATAAGGGGGTATCATTATTGTTTTCCATTGTACAGATAAGGAAGGTGGGTGTGACGGGCTAAGTACTTTTAACATAATAATGCATTACTTTTACTTACAGAAAACTATTTTTTGTTTGTTTTCAGAATTTATGAACTCAGTGAAAATGTTTGCTTAGCTGGCTTCATAATGGAAATGAGACATTAAGTTTGCTTGATTTCTGGTTTCATTATTGCATTTCTGTATCCACATATGATTCCCAAATTTCTGTGAGAACATATGTTTGTTAGGTAAAATCGCTAAGAATACCAATAATATAGGGACGCCTGGGGGCTCAGTAAATTGAGTGTCCAGCTCTTGATTTCAGCTCCAATCATGATCCCAGGGTCATGGGATTGAGCCCGTGTTGGGCTCTGCACTGAGCATGGAGCCTGCTTGAGATTCTTTCTCCCTCTCCCTCTGCCTCCCTTCGCCAGCTTGTACTGTCTCTCTCTCTCTCTCTCTCTCTCTCCCCCTCTCTCAAACAAATAAATAAATACATAAATAAATTTTAGTAAAAATAACGCCAATAACAAATAAATAAATATTATTGGCTAGCATTAGGGGTAAGTTAAAAGTATATAAAACATAGTTCGACTACTTTAGATTTTAATCAGCCAGTGTTAATTTGCTCAGTGAAGTTCACATGTTCATCTTTGTATTATCTATATAAAAGAGAACTTGGTTACCAATTCAGTAGTATAATGAGATTGCAGAGGAAAAGTTTAGCACCAAGCCATTATAAATCTCTGGTGGCATGCATGTACAAGCGGCCAATACATGTCATAATTCAGTATTATCCCTCACTAATTATTAGGAGAAGGCTGGCCTAGTCTTTTACTCATAATCCACAACTGGGGTTAGACAAAGGAAACACATAAACTAAAAATATTCTGTGTTTAGAACTTCTTGCTAAGTATGTTTGGTATTCTCAATAACAATTCTGAATTAGTAAGATTTAAATATACATCATTATTTATATATTCAAAGCACAGCATCAATCAAAAATTCTGATTGCAAGAAAATATGCAAACAAGTTTATCTGGCTCTTTCCTCTGACTTAATAATTGATGTGATTACCTGCTAGAAAATTATGATTGTGAAAGCCAGATGACATCATGGAATCGGTGAGGAACTTAGCAAATTGGTAAAGCACAAGGAAAAGACTTGCAGGTTGATAGGAATATCATGATAACGCACAATAAGTTAAATAAAATTTTAAGAAGAAGCAAAACCCTTTTATGACTTAGGTGTAAAATATAAATATTCAATCTAACGTAGAAATTTGCGGCAATAATGATGGCGATTGTGATTTAACACTTACCACACAACTTGCAGTCACTGTCCTATGTTTCATGTATTGATTCTCACTTCTCACAGCAACACCGTGACTTGGAAGCTGATGGGAGTCTGTCTTCCAAGATGAGGATCCTGTGGCGTATAGAATTGTAGGACTTTGCTGAGATCACAGACTAAGTAGCAGTATAGGCATCCGAATCCAACCAGAGTCTTAATCACCGTGCTCTCCTCTCTTTCAGCCATATAATTAGAATACCCGTGTCTCATTTAACACCAGTATTTATTGGGATTTTATACCATACTTAGGAAGTGGGTAAGGTGATCATAGCGCTTGTAGTCTGATGGAAAGTCCAAAAGTTGAGTAAAATCCCTCTGAAAGTGACACATTCCTATTACTGCAGTTGAGTGGGAGTGTGCATGTTGATCTGTAAGTGTTATTAGGGGGAAATGTCCTACATTGAGCGGGAAGTTCATAAAGATAACTGAAATCTTTAATTATTCTAAGTTTGGATATAAAGAACAGGTGTGAATTTTTCAATTTTATGTAATAATTTTTCTTTAAGGGTACCACAATGCAAGGGAAACAGAATCCTTTAAAGCTGGTGTTATTACTGTTACTGGCAGCTCTTAATAGTCATCCTAACCTTTGGCGGGGATTTAGCTTCAAATCCTATTTAAGAATTTTGGTAAGGTTTTTGTGACTATCTCCCTGAAGAACATTTCTATCATGCCTCAGTCATAAAAAACTAAAATAACATCTTTGATTACTTTCTTGCTACCTGTTTTCCCATCTGAACTATAAACTTTATGGAGAAAGAATTCTTCTGCGTCTTGTTGATCCAGCCCCAGTGCCCAGCATGGCACTAGGAACCACTTTTAAATATTGGGGCGCCTGGGTGGCTCAGTTGGTTGAGCATCTGGCTTCGGCTCAGGTCATGATCTCACAGTTTGTGGGTTTGAGCCCCACGTCAGGCTCTGTGCTGACAGCTAGCTCAGAGCCAGGAGCATGTCTTTGTGTCTCCTTCTCTCTATGACCCTCCCCTGCTCACGCTCTCGCTCTCTCTCTCTCTCTCAAAACTAAAATAAAACATTAAAAAAAATTTTAAATATTGAGTGGGTAGCTAAATGGAGGAATGCCATCTAAAGAAGCAGACCAGCCCAAGTACTGTTATTAATCAGATATACCTCTTATCGACTGAGCATTATTAATTCAATGCTTTTACCATCCTGCTTAAAATGTGCAAGTATCATATACTTGTAATCATGAAATTCAATATGCAAGACTTTATATCAGGACACTTCTTGTGTGATTATTTTTGATTAATGTAAAATAATACAAGGATTCTCAAGTTAAATACTGTAGCTTCCATTAAACACTTAATTTTTGATATCCAAATACTTGTGTTTTTTGGAAGCATTTCTAAGTTAATTAGCCTCTTTAAATAATCGAAAATGGGTCTCTGTTACTTGCAACCCAAGGAGAGCTGACTCTTAAGAACATCTTGTCTCTAAAGGCACTGATGAGGGAAAATTGCAGATGGCACGTAAATGATGAAATGTGTTGGCTTCGAAAAGGAAACATATTGAGAATTTTATGTTCAGAGATGGCACGAAAGAATTTGTAGGGCAAATATTCTGCTTTGTATAACTAAAAAGTCAAGCGGTCATTCCGGCTTTCAGTATGGGTGGATTTAGCACTCAAGCCACATCCTCAGGAATCATCTAATAAGACCTCAAAGTGAGTGTTCCTAAAACTAAGTTCTTGACTGTCCCATCCACTCCATTTAAAACACGTCCGTTCCACCGTATTCCTCATTTCAGCAAATGAAATCCCAGTATTTTAATTGCTCAGGTCAAAAAATCTTGAGATAGCCCTCCACCCTTCTTTTTCTCTCATCCCCGAGAACTGATTCAAAATCAGACTTTCATAAGCATCTACCACATCTTATTGCTTCCACTGCCATCACCCTGATGCAAGATGCAGTGTCCCTCACATGGATCAGGGCAGTGACCCCATACTGTTCAGGATGTCCCCACCCCTGCCTCCCTTAGGCCACAGTGATGCTCAGGATGGCCCTTTTCATCTCACTTCAGATGAATACTAAACCCTTATAATGCTCAACAAAGCTGTATCTGATCCACCCTCCAAATCCAACTCTGACTTATTTTCTATTTTCCTCCTCCCTCATTCTACTTTCACTTCAGAGCCTCTGTGTTTGCTGTTCCCTCTGCCCAGAAGGCTCCTTGTCCAGGCATACACATGGCTTACACTCTCACCTCTTTTAGATCTTTGCTCAGATATCAGCTCAGTGCCATCTGACCACCATATTTAAAAGGCATCCCTAGGGGCGCCTGGGTGGCTCAGTCAGTTAAGCATCTGGCTTTGGCTCAGGTCATGATCTCAGTTTGTGGGTTCAAGCCCCGCGTCGGGCTCTGTGCTGACAGCTCGGAGCCTGGAGCCTGCTTCAGATTCTGTATCTCCCCCTCTCCCTGACCCTCCCCTGCTCACGCTGTCTCTCTCTGTCTCTCAAAAATAAATAAAAAACATTAAAAATTTTTTAAAAATAAATAAAAGTGCATCCCTCATCTCCTGACACTCTCTGTTTCCTTACCTGCTTCATTCTTGGGCAGAGCACTGACAACTACCACACATTCCATAATTGTCCTTATTTGTTTGTTGTCTCTCCAGCTGGCTTTGCCTGGGAGGCAAGGTCCTTCAGGGCAGAGATTTTACCTGCTTTGACCATAACTCTACCCTCAGAACTCTATCTCCAGTGTTACAGTCATCATAGTTGGTGCCCAGTAACATTTGTGGAACAAATAAGACTCTCCATCTCTTGGCTCTATTCAATGGTGGAATCATTTTCACCATGTTCCCTGTTCAGGGAGAAGTATTTCAGTTAGCCCCTCAAGGCTTATTTCTGTCCACAAGACACCCTGGGAAGACTGGGAGTGGTAACGGCACTCAGAGCCAAAGATGGTTCTTCTTGCCTTATCTCAGAACCAGTTGTGATGGTCAGTGGATAGAAAGCCTTCACTGGTTTGACCTCAATTGCATGCCCAGACCTCACCTTGGAACAAGGAGATCCTGTATTTTTATGCCTTCAGTGATGATTATGTATGTATGTCCACTTGAGAAGTCAGAATAATATTAAATGGTACACCATTTTGCTCTTGAGTTTTTGCTTTTCTAAATAGAATGTTTATCCATATAAATTGAGCTGAAATCAATTACCTAAATTTAAGGAAACCAATTAAGTGTGTCCTCAAAAAATGAAAAGGTAATATGAGTAAAACAAACACATAAAGAATGTGCGTCAGAATATTTCAGAGGTTTTTGATAAGATGAATATTCCTGATTCAAATACATAATTTGGAAGTCCTAGAGTTTGGTATATATATTTAATTATCTAATTATTCACTCTATGTTATGACTTGGGAAATATATCAATGCAAAGTTTCCCATTTTTTTTTATGTGATCTGTCTTCTCAATGTTTGCCACTCCTGTGGGTGTCTTCTAATATCTAACAGCTTTTCTTAAAAATTAACTTACAATTTTTGCTTTCATAAACTTAAAAATAAAGAGGAAACCAACTCTCAGAGTATGGAAACCACTGCCATTGCCATAAACAGATACTAACAAAATAATAACTTAAATAGTAATAATATCAATAAATACAATGAAAGAATAAGCCACTCTCCATTCTTAGTAGTAACATCATGCTCTCCCCTGCTCAGACCTTTAAACCTGCTTCCTCTGTGTTTCTGGTGTTAGTACTGAAAGAGGTTAAAGACCTAGTGTCCTCAAATCCAACTTTCTCTTCAATCTAATGGGAAAAGTAAAGGGAATTTCTCTCTTGGTGACTTAATGTTATTTGTTGACTTTTTTTTCTTAAAGTTTATTTACTTTGAGAGACAGAGAACACACACACACACACACACACACACAACACACACCTGCATGCAAGTGCACGTGCGAAGGGACAGGATAGGGAGCAGAGAGAGAATCCCATGCGGGTTCCATGCAGTGTGGAGCCCAACATTGGGCTTGATCCCACAAACCATGAGATCATGACCTGAGCTGAAATCAAGAGTTGGATGCTTACCTGACTGAGCCATCCAGGCACTCCTGTTTATTGAGTTTTCTGTGAATCACATCCCTGACATGTGTGTCAATTACTCATGTCTGTGTATAAAGTCCTGCAGATCAGATCCAGCTACAGAATACACTGTTCACTAATGTGTGCTCCTCAGACTTAGGAATTATTTTTTCTGTCTATCGTCTCCAACAAAATGATTTCAGATTGTATAATCTCTGAAACAAGTTAACAGTGTAATATTGAACTTGAACAGAATACAGTCAGAGAATTTTAGCAAAAGCAGGATCAAATAATTCCTTTGGCCAAATGTATAAATCTTAGAAATTTTACTTTGTAAGAATTTGGCAGTTATTTGGAAATCTTTCATTTGACTACACATTCTCTGGAAGATTTTAAATGTTTTTCTTATAGTTTACAAATTCTAATATTTTTACTATCCAAAGAGGAAAAGATTTTGGTCAAGGAAATTTCCAGTCATGTAACAGAAAGAAAGATCTTCTTCCCTGGCATTCCAGGTTGGACCCCAAGAAAAGTCTTTTCCTGAGTTGCAGATGAGTTAAGAAGTAGATGTTTTTGTTGTATTGTTCAAAAATGGAGTCATGTGCCTGTTATAAATCATTTGTTCATTTGCAATAATTGTAATGGTTCCAAAGAAAATATATCTCATTACATGAGAGCAAATACGTTTTGGTGATCTGACTCCTGCACAATGTTACATGCTTAAGCAGTTTAATGTCAAATGCCGATGTTCAACTCAACTGAACTCCAACTGCAGAGTATACTGACTCGTTATCGGTAAGAACAACCACGTATCATTAATTCACCTCATTATCATCAAGGAGCCAAAAAAATTAAGAAATCTGTTGAATCTTGCATAATCTTGCATTAATCACAGAAAACATATGTTCTTAAAATTCCGTATTTTTTCAAAATTTGGAATACCAGTTTTACTGTCATCACTATGAACATAGCACCACCATTGAAAATTCTGGACAGTAATATTGTTAATTTTAACAACTTCTACTTTTTTAAAAATTGTTTTAAATTTATTTATTTATCTTTGAGAAAGAGACAGAGTGAGCAGGAGAGGGGCAGGGAGAGGGGGAGAGAGAGAATCCCAAGCAGGATCCATGCTGTCAGCACAGAGCCCGATGCAGGACACAAACCCAAAACCATGAGATCATGACCTGAGCCAAAACCAAGAGTCTCATGCTCAACTGACTGAGTCACCCAGGCAGTGACTTTTTATTACATAAAACATTTTAATTGTTGAAAGTTTGGGGAAAAAAGAAAATTATAGAGAAGAAAATAAACATCACCCATAATCCTATCACTCAGAAATACCATCATTAATATTGTGGGGCTTTCTTTTCAGACTTAGGTTCTATAGAATGTTTGTCTTGTACAGCAGAAGTATGTTATATATTTAGTTACCTATATAACGTAGCAATTTCCCATGTTGTTAATAGCTTTCATAAGTATGTTAGCGTGTGTATAATATTCCATTGTGATAATATGACACAATTTAGCCACTCTTCTATTGGTAGACATGCCTTATAGTCCTGGCTTCATCCAGTCAGCAATGTTATGATCATCTCTTGCTTGCAGGCAAGACGCTGCGGTCTGTGTAAGATCTATGAAGCCGATAGTGAGGGGTCTGTCAGCCAGATACACAGAGGATGTCATGATGGGTACTTAAAGAACAACAGGAATAGAAGTCTTCAACCTGATACTACTTTTGTCCCATATGAAATTATTGAAATAATGTTGCAGCCTGACAATTAGTGTTGTGCTGTAAATACAATGACCTTTCTAAATTATATTAAATTACTTTTATCATTTTTTTGCATTTTAGCATATCATCAACAGTAGAAATTGAACTGGCAAGAAAAAGCAGTAGGAACTGGAAGTTGAGACATAATTTAGCAATGATTTAAAAATGTAAATCACGTATCATGTTAGTTCTAATAAAACATGGAACTCAATCAACCTATTCTGGGTTGGTCTTCCACAAAGGATAGTATCTGGAAAGTAAAATTGGAACTCCTAATAGTAAAGCTACTAATATATGGTATCCTATGTCTCTATTCTGTAATAAAAATGTACTGTGTGACATCAAAGCTATTTAGAATACTGATTAACAGCCATGCCGGTCAGATTAGGCTAACCCAGGCCACAGTATCCAAACCTCCAAACTCAGTGGCTTAAAACTGCAAGTATTCCTTTATCATTCATAGTCCATGTCCACTCCAAGTAAGAGTCAGATCTTATTCATGCTGTGTTCACACCAGGACCCAGACTGAAGGAGCAGCCGCTCTCTGGGCCATGCTGGTCTCGTGGCAGAGAAAAAAGGCAATGACTAACCAGACCCTTAGGTGGCTTTTGAAGCCGCCACCTACCTGGGAGTGGCCCATTTCACTTTTGCTTACATTCCATTGGTTGAAAGGAGTCATATGATACAGCCTGATGTCTCTGAGATGCAGGTGAGAGGGGAAAGTATCTCCTCCTTCAGCCCCGGGAACCACAGGCCCCATGGCCAAGCTGAATGTCAGTGAGAGTGAGAGAAATGTCATCTTCCCATGAGGAGTAAGGGGCAGTGGACTTATAAAGATTTTAAACAACCTCAAAAAATTGTAAACAATAAAACAATCGACCCTACCAGCTAATAATGAGGATCATCAATGAGATGTTTCTAGAGGATCTGAGAATATAGCTGAGGTCTCTGAGAGATCTCTAGGGATCCCTGAATTCCATTTCCATCTGCCTTCAGTGTCTGCACCCTTCCTAGCCTCTCATCCTTCCCTTAGCATCCACAAGCTCTGGCCTTTAGGGAAATAACACGTTTAAACAGTTATGTTGTGGGGCACCTGGGTGGCTCCTTCAGTTACGTGTCCACCTTCAGCTCAGGTCATGATCTCACAGTTCATGGGTTGAAGCCCCTTGTCAGGCTCTGTGCTGACAGCTCAGAGCCTAAAGCCTGCCTCTCTCTCTGCCACTCTCCTGCTTTCTCTCTCTCTCTCTCTCTCAAAAATAAATAAACATTAAATTTTTAAACAATTATATTGTACAGATTTACTTGATCAAGATGTATTAATTATATAAATATACCAATTAAATGTCCTTAAAGTATATTAGAAAACTACCCCAAACTAGTATTTGTTTTATTTTTTTAATTAAAAAAAATTTTGGGGGGTGCTGGAGTAGCTCAGTCAGTTAAGTGTCTGACTTCGGCTCAGGTCATGATCTCCTGGCTCATGGGTTTGAACCCTGTGTCAGGCTCTGTGCTGATACCTCCGAGCCTGGAGCTTGCTTCAGATTCTATGTCTCCCTCTCTCTCTGCCCCTCCCCTGCTATTGCTCTGTTTCTGTCTCAATAAATAAACTTTAAAAAAATATATATATATATATATATTTTTTTTTTTTAGAAAAAGAGCATGAGCAGGGGAGGGGCAGAGAGTGAGAGAGAATCCCAGTCACCCAGGCACCTGCTAGTGTTTATTTTAAAAGAGGAAGATAGGGGGACCTGTGTGACTCAGTCACTTAAGAGTCTCACTCTTGGTTTCAGCTCACATCATGATCTTATGGTTTCATGAGTTCAATCCCCACACTGTGCTCCATGCTCATAGTGCAGAGCCTGCTTGGGATTCTCTCTCTCCCTCTCTCTCTGCCCCTTCCCTGCTTCTACTCTCTCTGTGTTTCTCAAAACAAATGAATAAACTTAAAACATATAAAAGAAGAAGGTGAAGTCAGATACCTTTAGTGGCCAGGCAGGTATAAATGAGCAGCGGCGGCGGGACTGGGGCAGTTTTTCTTAGTCCAGTCCATTCTCTCTATCCATCAGAGTAGGCCCATCCTTTCTGATCTGATATTACTACACAGGCAATCAACAATCAGAAATCAGAATTTAAATGAAACATCCTGAGTTTCAAATGTTGGCAACTAAGCAAAAATACAGTGGGTTAGACCAAAAAAATGATAATAATAATAATCACAAGCCAGATTTGGCGGATGCATATTCAGTGACTTTTGATTTGAAGCTTGACAGCCCTAGAGCAAGTTCACTCTCCTGGAGGTTGTCATAGAACAATTGCTCTCCCAGCGCTTCCTCTTTCTCAGTTGAGGCACTGTGGCTTCTGTTAGGCTAAGAGAGTAGCTCGGGACATGTGCCTTGTAGATGGCCACACTGCTTCCAGGCTTTTGTCTGGAAAGTGTATTAGGTCAGTCTTTTCTGTACTGTCCCAAGATGACTCTTGGCACACAGGAGTCAGGAGCCTTGTTATGGAGATTGTGGAAGCAAAGGGTTCACACTTGAAGTTTGATCCTAGGAGGATAGAAAAGAAGGCCATTTAAGGCTCAATACAAGATAACTGAATGTTGGTAAGGATGGAAACCACAAGTAGCAATGAAGATGCTAAAGGGAAATCTGGATCATTAAATAAGCAAATTCAACCTGTTCAGAATTTTCCCAGCCTTTTACCATCTCCAGTCACTCAGTGATAATTGCATAATTTTACCCACATATGCAAACAACCAATATGATTATTTTCCTAATGGATTTAATAGTTAAATATATTTATTGTAAAACCAACTAAATCAACTATACCATTACTATAAACAGAAAATCACTAATACTCTTTATTATAAGAGAGTAGCTATAAGATTTTTTCATTAACTGAAACCAAAGCAATTATTTGATGAGAAAAAGTTTTAAAGTTAATCAGTAAAATGAAATGCAAAGAAAAATAAACCTATTTTTAAAAATAAATGCATACCTGAAAATAAGTTTTGCAATGAGTTAATCAGACTGTTTGTGATTGTTATTAGTAGAATGATATACTTTTCTTGATCACTTAGTTTAAGATTTATTTGTAGTAAGTATTCCCTTTGGCCAGAGTTAGTTTGAATTGTGACTGTGTATTTTGGGACACTAACCAGACCTCTGTGTGGAGCTGTCAACACCAGAGTGATTTGTGTTTGCATAACAACCTTTGTTCTGTATCATTGTTTAGAACCTAGTTTTAATGATCTGTGTGTATAAAGTAGATTTCTACAGATGTATCAATATTGGCCTCATCCAGAGAATCGTATCTGTGAATCAAGGAATGGATGTTAGTTTTTCTTTTGGCTAACGTGAAAAAATCTAAATATTTCCAATTAAAGATGTCATCCACCTAAAATAATCTCTAGTGGTAGAAATATTGATCCTTGGGAACCACTGATAGGCCCTATGGTAAGAAGTCACTGAACATATTTATCGCTTTGTCTGCTGTACTCAGAAGGATCTTTAACACATAAGAAAGTTATTAAATTTGTGGTGAAAGGGAATTTCAGGTATAGTTGTTGCTCCCCAAGGTCTGTGTCATCGGCCAGAATTAACGTTTGCATTTTATTGCCAGCACCCATACGATGTCAGCCATTATGACTTGTTGAGTCTCCACAGATTTCATTTCTGTTCCATCCCTCCAATTCTGCTACAATCATCTTCATGTGAACAGACTTTATTCTCTCTTACACAAAGTGCTACCATGTTCTCCCAACAGAATGGCTGCCAAGATTCTCCTTCTTCCCCCCTGTTCCCACATTGATCTATGAAACCACAAAATTGATAGTATCACTTCCCTACATTTACTTAATTAACGCCTTCCTAATCACCTATGGAAAAACTCCTTTCCTAGTTCCTTTGGTCTCTTTGACCCTTTAGCATCTGGCTTCTACTTGATTCTTCAACCGCATCTGCTCTATCCCTACCCTTCCCTCTACCTCGTAACCAGTCTGAACTGAGCACCCCACTGGACCTTACCATTCCCTGCCTTGGTGTCTTGGCAAGTGTTTATCCGTCTGCCTGATACCTTTCTCTCTCTCATCTCTACTTACAAAAATCCTATTTGCCTTTCAAAATCTATTCCAGAGGTTGTCACCTCCTTTTTCTTTTTTTTCTTAACTCTTAACACGTAGATGTCTCTTGAATAAATCATTTAAGTATTCAATTAATATACCAATGTTGCTGATGTTTTTCTTATTTTGTTCTTTCTTTGTGTTATGTTCCTTATCACCTTAGCATCATTATCACTGGGCATATTCAATCTCAAGTCTCAAAGCTGATGATCAACAAATGTTACCTGTCCCAATTTTGTCGTTATAAGCATAGAGCATCTATTGAGCTGGCTTGGCCAGCTTTCAACCACATAGCTAGAAAATTCATTTTGAATTCTGATATGCTGCATTGGAGAAGTGCGGCCAGCCAAATGTTGTCTTGCTGGCGCAAGGATGAATTATCTCACTAATCCTTACTCTGAATCTTTATCCCACTCAGAATGTCCATTACATGAATCATTCCTTAGGAACGCAAAGGGAATGGCTCAAACTTATTTTTTGATAACACTGTAGAAGTGTTGCCTTAACCCTTGAGTTTGTGCTTTTTCTGTGAAAAAAGTCATATACAAAATCGAGTTTGATATCTACCTTTGGCAAGGCATGGGGCTAGTGAATAAAATCTACCATTTCGACTTATCTGTGTCAGAGATCATACTGGACAATGTCTCTGCTTGTGCAGATTTTACAGGTTAATAGGAGAACTGGCTATTACTAAAAACAAAACCATGACGAAATGTAACTTTAGTTACAAAGAAAACTTTGATGAGGATTATGAGGAAAGTGGACCAGATAAATGAAAAGAGGCCCCACTTTTGTCTGAAAAAACAGGAAAAGCATGTGTTTTCCTGTGAAAGTGGGCACTGGGCGTTTTTGTGACGTTCTTCTTTAGCATGCACTTTTACATCATTTACAAATCTGTGGTTAGTCATTCGGGAGTTAAACACAGTCTCGGGTGGTCGGCACAATGTAATATGGGAAGCATAGACTTTGGAATTAATCAGAGCTGGTTTGAATCCACAAAATACCTCTTAACAAGTTCTTGCTTCTTATTTTTAATTGTTGTAAAAATATACGTAACATGAAATTTCCATCTTGCCCATTTTTTTTTAAAGTAGGCTTCACACCCAGCATGGAGCCCAGTGCAGAGCGTGAACTCAAAACCCTGAGATCAAAACCTGAGCTGAGGTCTAGAGTGAGACACCTAAGCAACTGAGCCATACAGGCACCCTTTGCCTGTTTTTCAATGTCAGTAGTGTTAAGATTGGGTGTTGTGTAATGGATTCCAGAAGTCCTTCATCTTGCAAAACTGGAACTGTTCCGATGAGCCACCCAGGTGCCCCTGCACATGATGTCATTCTTATCAGTGGTGGTAAGAGAAATGATTTGAGGGTGGTTCACAAATATATTTTTAAAATTTAATAAGGCTTCGTTCATTTTAGAGGGCATCATAAGAATGTAATGAGCATATCAGACCCATAATTTTGTGAGCATTAGTGTTTGGGGGGAGGCTAGAGTAGATGTTTATGTTTTTTAAAAATCAAGTCTTCTTTTTAAAAATAGCAAACATTATGAAAGTGGTACATGATTATCTGATGCTCAGGAAACACTGATGTGATTCAGAATAAGAATAATCAGACCTCGAACAAACCTTAATTTTTTTCTTCCTTTCCCTTTTCCTGTTTCTTTTTTCTTCCTGTTTATTCAAGAAGTGTTCAATTCAGGCCTAACTCATTCAACTCCTCTGTTTTTGGATTGATACAAATAAGTGTCAGTGTTACACTTGCAGTCACTTCTTCTACAAGACTAGTGTCGCAGTAGGTGATTCGACCCAAATTACTCTAGTTTCCTGTAATCTCCGAGCGCACATCTTCTGGCAGCATCACTTACCTGAGCTGCATCAGATGAACCTATCCTCTTATGGGGCTGTCAGAACACAGAAAATCCCAAACTTTGGGAGAAGGTTCTAACAATTGTGCATTCGTATCATTTGGATTGAGTCACCAGAACACGGTCGTTAGTACTTCACCCCTAAGCAACTGCCATTACATACATTTTTGTAATCAAAGCAGTAAAGCTTGGACTCTAAGCTGACCTAAAGCCATCGCTAATGCCAGATTGTAAAATTGAAATGGCAGTATGGGATCGTGTTAAAGAGCGGACAATAAGCAAAAGAATCTGCAGGGAGTACAATCTTGTTTGGTGTCATTAGTCACATAAATGTATCTGGAGAGCTCTTCTCATCTGTGAGTTCAGCCGTCTTTCCCTCCTGGCATGACTCAATGATGTTTAGAAATTTCTCTGCATGGCCTGTATTTTATATCATTTTCCCATTACAAATTCAGTTAACCAGATCACAGTGTGCGGCTAAATCCGCAAGTACGGCGTGTTTCAGCGCTGCTTTGGGCAGTTGCAATGCTGTTGCCAAATGGATGCAGTTGTGTTTGTTTTGTGCTTGACGAGAAACTGAATTTTAATGTTCTATCTGGGTTGCTTTGGAACCCCTTTGCCCGACATGACTTTACTAACTGGAGTTCAGGAGAGGGAGCTAAGCTGTGAATCCAAGTTTTTAAACCTCGGGGAATTTCATTCATTATCTAAGAGAATTCTCATTAATGTTTTCACGTCTTGCCTTATTTTTCTCAAAAAATGATTTAAAACTTGGAAAACGAAGAGTGACACATAGATTCTCTACTGCAGTTTTTCATGTGAATAGGTGTTAACTTCGTGGGAATAAATATAAATAACCCTTATCATTGATTGCCTCCCATTTTGCCTCTGTCACCACACAAAGCTGGCTTAAAAATCATCCACACTGCATTTTGTGTGTCTTTAATCTGCTCAGTTGCAGATTTCTCTCCATCTCTGTCTGTGTGTCAGAATGAGTCACACTGCCTGCCATTCTTGGTACATCAACGAGCTGTCCCTCTCGTGGTGGGTAAAGGGATTTCCTTATCTCTACCATCAACATGGTTTCAAAAGAGGACCCACAGCAACAAGGGAGAAGTATCCTAAAAGATACGATGAATGTCATGAAATGGATTATCTCACAATTTAATTGAAGAGCCTTTTAAAAGGGACATTTAGCGGTGTGCCCGGGTGACTCAGCCGTTAAGCATCTGACCCTTGATCTTGGCTCAGGTCATGATCTCACGGTTTATGAGTTCAAGCCCTGCATCAGACTCTATGTTGAAAGTGTGGAGCCTACTTGAGATTTCTCTCTTTGCTCTCTCTGCCCCTCCCCTGCTGCACACACTTTCTCTTCTCTCTCTTTCTCTCTCTGCCTCTCAACATAAATAAACATTTTTAAAAATAAAATAAAAGGAGATTCAGCCATTCTTATTTTTTTCTGATTCCGCCTATATGCTACATATTACCAAAGAGACTTTGCTGTACGTCCTGAAGCCTCCTTAACTGTCATTGATCTGTTCGATGTAAGCTATCACTCCTGTTCAAATCTGTTTGAATTTCTCATTTCAAGCTCCCAGTCAGCCACCAGGAAATGTTGTTTGGAATGCTACAGACACGAAAGTGTTACTTAATTGGGAACAAGTTAAAGCAATGGAGAATGAATCAGAAGTGACGGGATATAAAGTAAGACATTTGCAATGCCTTCTTTTCCTATTCCTGGCAGGACTTTCCAAGGAAGCTATAGGCTCGAATGATTTTTCTCACTGTGAAAATATGGTTGCTGTAATCTTGACATAGAGATATCAACTTCTGGAAAGGGTATCTTCCCCCCTCCCATGTCTGATTTCTTAAATATAAATTTAAGGGAAATAATTCTGGGTATTCAGGGATTTGGGATAAAATGTAAATTGTTCATTATGTTAATTCATTTGTTACTTCTGACACTACCGATATACTACTTAAAAAGCAACTGAACGTGTCGGCTCTAATCTGTCGGTCTGGCTTCTAAGATCAATACAGTAGGGGCTTGCCTCACCTCTGCAACCTTATAAATCCAAACCCAGATGAACTCTTCCACAGAAGAAGTTCATTCCCTTCTTCCTCACCTCCTTGATTTTGAGGACTTGATTATTCTAGTATGTGCTAACCCCCCGTCTAAGACCCATGGAAAGAGCTATGAAAATAACTTCTATACTGATGAGGATAGAAAGACAATATAAATGAAGTAACATCAGGGTAATCAGTTCTATGAGAAAAGGAGGAGTAGGCAATGTCAGAAACAAGTGTATTTGTGCATTTTAGGTTTTCTATAGGACTAGCAGTCAAAACAATGTACAAGTGCTGAACACAAATAGGACTTCCGCCGAACTTTTGTTGCCCATTAAAGAGGATTACATTATTGAAGTCAAGGCCACAACGGATGGAGGAGATGGAACCAGCAGTGAACAGATCAGGATCCCAAGAATAACCAGTAAGTTGGTCAAAGTCAACTTTTATTTTATTGATGTTACCAGTGTTACAAGCCTCCACGAGTGAGGCAGTCAATGGCTTCTGTCCCATCATATCCTTCGTGTAAATGCTAAGAAGATTTTGGGAAATGAGAGATGAAGGCAAGAAAACCTTCTCATGAGTGATACAAAATATGAAGAAAGATAATAACAAAGAAAATATATCAAAAAATATTTAGCACAACTTTATTAATTTGAATTATTTTCCTCATTATGAGCTATGCCTAAAGAACAACATTTCTTAAGCATTTCTCAAAGACAAAGTTAAAATCACAAACTATTTTTAAGATCTTAGCTTGCCTCCTAGAAATTGTAGATGGATCTTATCAATTCTTCAAAAAGTGGAAAAGGTAACATTGCTAAGGTCATAAACCGCTGGCCAAAGCAAAAAATACTTCTAAAAAAAAGTCTTAGTTTCTGATTTTGAAGGATGTTCATACTAACTTTTTCTTCCAAAATCCAAACTGAACCTATTTTAATATAGAAATTATACTTTTAGAGTTAAGGGAAACAGACTTGCATACATATTTTATCAGGGACAGTGGTAAAAGAAATTTTATTCATTCTTTCAATTTCGAAATCTGGGGTTTGGGTACCTCATCTCAAGTACTGTACAAACCATTTTGTCTCCATATCCTAATGTGTAGTTCTTAGTGACAGTAAAACCTTGTTCCCTGTTTCCTTCCCTGGGGCGTGTCCCAGTCTGTAGCCTAGAGCATAAGATTAAAACCTCTCTTTAACCTTAACAATGACTGACATCATTAGGAAGTAAGGAGAAAGAGGGATACGGAAACTTGGAAGAATTTTATCCTTCTGTGAAATCCTAATGACTGTCATACGTAGATTAAAACAAATAATTAAACTATACCATGAAAACGAAAGTGTTGTCTCAGAACTGAGTTCTGCAGCATAGAAATTTATAAAACCATTTCAGAGTACAGACATTTGTAAAACTGTACGCACCTCAGTAGAGCAAAACTAGACATTTAAACTTGTTATGTTTATTTTATTATTATATAGGTGTTAAAATAGTTAAGCCATGCTCGGGGCCCCTGGGTGGTTAAGCCACCAACTTCAACTCAGGGCCTGATCTCACGGTTCCTGGGGGTTGAGTCCTGTGTCGGGCTGTGTGCTGACAGCTCAGAGCCTGGAGCCTGCTGCAGTTTCTTTGTCTCTCTCTCTCTCTGCCCCCTCCCACTGTCACTGTGTGAGTGCGCGTGCGTGTGTGTGTGTGTGTGTCTAAATAAATAAATAAACAGACCTTTAAAAATTAAAGATAAAAAAGATATGCTCTTATTCCTAGAATACTGCAAGATGTAGAGTTCACAATATAATGTGGCCAGAGTGTAACTGTTAAAAAGAGTAAATTCTATGCTCTTGCAGAAACAGCCACTATTTTCACATTTTAGGGCTGCTGAGTCAAGAGTAGCCTTTTCATCTGACATGTGCTGTCTGCTGAGCTTGCATAGACTGGTGCAGACAAGGCCATCTCTGGGGAAAATGGAGTTGTTATTGATTGCCTTTTTTTTTAAGATGATGTTTTATGTCATGCCTAATAATTTATCTAGACATGAATAAAGTAGAAACAAACACAGATTTTTCCCAACTCTTGCGCAATGAAGCTTTCTTTAATTAAACCATTGAATTATCTCAAAAGAGTATAATTGTTTTCGCAGTGATTAAGTTGTTTTTGCAATTTCAATTAAAGTTAAATAATACTAGATGAGCCCAGCCTAGATCCATTTTTTTTTTTTTTTACAAAACTCGAAGACATCAGTGCTTTCGGAGATACTCTTGGCAACGAATGTAGGCTACAGTGATAAAATGAGGACTAATGATAACTTACGGTTTCAGGTTAGGTTCGTGGTATGATGTGATTTTGATACGAGAGGCATTACTTTTGCCCTGATGATGTGTTTGGGTTCCATCCTTATTAATGAGCTATTTATCATCTTTGACAGATATGGATGCAAGAGGCTCAACGTCAGCCATCTCAAATGTCCACGCCGTGTCAACTTACATACCTGTGGTATTGTTCTTTATTGTAAATGCCCTGTGGCGATATTAACTTTTTTTAAATTGTTTACTAGAAAGTTAATTGGTTACAAAAAAAAAGTGCTTTCATGAAATGCAGTGATTATGCATGTTTTTTTTCAATTCTGTATTTTTAACTTTCTCTAGGTAAAATATGAACATAATAAAAAAAAAAACCAGTAAATCCTTTTAGGGGAATCTGAAATGCCTTAATATTTACTTGAAAAACCAAAGGAATTTCCATATTAACTACATTAGACTTTTGATAAAGATGTTCGTAGGTATGATTTTCAGCACTGCCTTTCCATAGACTCACACGCTTTCACGTGTAGACACACTCACAGACACACAGGTTTGTTGTTTGGTTGGGTTTGTTTTTTTTTAATGTAGAAAAACTCCTTTAATCCAAATATTATTTCCCCATTATAACAGCATTGTTTGGAAGACTTCATCAGTATTATTCTGAAATGCTCATTTGAAATACTCAAGGGTGAAATACATTTTTTAAATTACCTTGCTTGAAAGAAGGTGCATGCGACTCAAAAGAACGTTGGGAAATGCTATACTTAAAGTGGAAATGGTGCTGTTTTGTTCAGGTCTAACGAAGTGAGATTCTCGCTCTGGTTTTCACTTTTTCGTAAAATGTGGAGATAATGCCCAGTGTACCTGCCTCTGCCCCATAAAGTATTTGTTAAGAGATAAAGAAGGAAATGTGAAGGTGTTTTTGCTACCCTAATATGCTGGGTCTGTACAAAATATCAATAATATGAATTTACTTAACTATATAAACAGCAGAGGGACCAACTGCTTTTTAAGTTTGCGTTCCATTATGGGGAATGCTTCCTTTTTTGTTCAATGATATTATAAAATTGAAATGATCACAGTTTATTTTTTCTCAAATATTAAAGAAAAATTAAAAGGTAATTGTTTCCTTCACACCTATGGACAAGCTTTCAGGTTTTATTAAAACATGGTGGAGAAAATAAGGAATGACTTGAATCTCAACTCGAATATTAAACAAAATTCACACAAGTCTTCATTTCCAATTTCTGACTCCATTAAGGGGCCCTCTCTTTTTTGGATGGTGGAGATGGTTTTTTAATGAAATCCAACCGTCTATCAGAGTGAGTTTGGCAGGCTTTTTAGTTCCTGAGTTAAATTTAATAGAACCATGGCAGTGCTGCTGACTTTGATATGTATGACTCAGTCTTTCAATATGTGGTTTTCAAAAGATTGTTGGAGACATGACTTCATAGCAATATGTAAAGAATATATGAAAATCGACAGATTGAGTGTTAGACATTGCAAAATCAATTTTTTACCTCTTTCTTACCAATGTCACATTTTGCAGGAACTTGTTCTTCTTTACAGAGATATCAGAATTTGAAACCAACAGTTCTGATATCAAAAAAGAATAAAAATTAGCAAAATTCTGATATGGTCATGAAGCGTTACTCTATGTTTTAAGATTACATTTAAGATTAAAGTCATTATACACAAAGGAGAAAAATATTTATAACTTTCTCTGCAAGGTCTGTATATACTGTATATATCTAGAAAAAATCTGAATGACTAGTAGGTTTCATATGACCATTGTTATTTCCAGTCGAAAAGTGGGGAACCACTTTCTCCAATACCTGTATTTTATGCTACATGTAATGGAGTTGTACCTTTTTATTATTGAGTAATTCCTATAATGTGTTCCTATACTTCCCATTTTCAAGATGACAGTTGTTTCTTGGCATTTGTAGCAATATATCTCCATGAGATATGTACTTTGTTTCATATTGAAAAGTATAAAATTTATCTTTAAATTCTGTGTGTGTATCCTATGGTTATCTGTATGTATTATTTTCTATTATTCAAATAAAATTTATAACAATCAATGGCCCATGCATGATTAATTATGGTATTGTCAAAAAGAATATTTTAAGGGGGGAAAGTGGGGGGCACCATAATAGTTATGCTGATGCTATCATTTATTATATTTTTCAGCCAAATTTTAGTCTTTCCATCTTTTAAGAGGATATTTTTAAAAATTATTTTTATACCCTACTAACTTAGTAAAACCTGCAGTGTAAGACAGCGTGCTTTCTGGGGTCACCTGGATAGCTCAGTCAGTTAAGCATATGACTCTTGATTTTGGCTCAAGGTCTTGATCTCAAGGTTCATGAGTTCAAGCCCCACATGGGGCCCTGCAATGGCAGCATAGAGCCTGCCTGGGATTTTTTCTCTGCCTCCCTCTCTCTCTGCCCCTCTCCCACTCATTCTCTCTCTCCCTCTCTCTCTCTCTCTCTCTCTCTATCCCTCTCTCTCTCTAAATACATAAACGTTTTTAAAAAGGGCACTTTCCATTAAAGGTATTTCAGATATAGGGAGAGAGGGAAGGAAGAGGAATCAGATACTTTGACAAGTATTTTCTTAAGATTAATAAGAACTTATCAAGTCCTTCATAGACTTTCTTACTGGTATCACTGTTTGAGGCTTTATAAACAATCCTTGTGGTGTAATATATTTCCAAATATTTCAAAAACCATACTAGAAAAGATTGGTTTATACTTAATGACGAGTTTTAAATTTATTGGCGATATAAGGAAAATTCATGCTAAAGTAATAATTCAGTTATTTCCTTACGTGAAAACCCAAACATATATTTAGAGGCAGGACGATCAAGTAGGGAGAGTATGTGGAGGGCTTGTGCCAGGTGTGTGTAGGGAGGTGTGATTTTATTTTTTAAGTTTATTTACTTTTTGAGATAGAGTGTGAGGAAAGGGCAGAGTGAGGGAGGGAGAGTCCCAAGCGGACTCCACACTATCAGCACAGAGCCCAGTGTGGGGCACGAACCCATGACAGATCAGATCATGACCTGGGCTGAAACCAAGAGTCGGATGCTTGACTGACTGAGCCACCCAGGTACCCTGGGAGTTGTGATTTTAAATTGACTACAGTTGTACGAGGTACATTAGTGTACCTGGAAAGACCTGGGGAATATGGAGAAACCGGTTATGCCATTAAAACGAGTGCCAGTGTTCTCTCTCCTGAAGCCAGAGCTGTTTGACATGGCAGAATCACAAGGTAACATTAAGTCCTACTGCCTTAGTCCAAATTACACCATCACCAAATAGTGGTCATGTACTCAGTAAGTTCTCTAAGCCTTAGTTTCCCTCTCTGCAGATTGAGGCCATGGTAGTATCTCCTAGGATGTCAGATCTGCGGTGACTACCACACCCTCTGTGCTGAATTTCTTTCTTTCTTCCTTTTTTGTTTTGTGTGTGTGTGTGTGTGTGTGTGTGTGTGTGTGTGAATTGAGGTTATTGGTATTACCCACTTGAAAGGATGGGAATTTGTAAATGAAATGTGTATGAGTGCTTAGAGCCACGCTCTTATTATTCTTCTCATCACTAGGTAAGTATGTGACACTGGAAAACAAAGTGAAGACTTAAAGGTGGCTTTGTTTGAATATAGTTAGAGCTCTTCTTTGATCTCACGAAGAATGTATGTATATGATACAAGGAGTGCCTAGAAGAGAGAGTAGAGTCTGGCATCAGAAGTTTTTACTAGGAATATAACATTACTAATGTCAAATAATAGATCTTCCCTGTCTTTGTGCCACAGTCACTTTACCATTGCTAAATTGATCATCAAATTCTTTAATTAGTTAGATAACAATATCAAGCCCATTTTATAGATAAGGAAAGCAAGGCTCAACAAGATTAAGTACATCGTACAATATCAGTCTAGCAAGGGCAAGTAAAATAGGATTCAAAACCAGGCAAGCTGGCTGCAAACACTGAGACCAAAGGCATCAGATCTCTCATAAAATCCAGTACATCCGATGTAGAGCTTTCGGTAAGCATTCATACTACCAACTTGTAGTATTGTTTGTTCTGCCTCTATTATTGATCATAATTCAAGCTGGGGAATGGGAAGCCTGGGAAGGTTTCCTTTGGTTATTGTAAATTTTGATATTCTCTAATTCTTACCTGGAAAACTATCCAAGATAAAACTGACCCAGCTTCAGAACTCTTCAAGTAAAAATTATAAATGCTTTTTTTAAAGTTTATTTTATTTTGGGGAGAGAGAACACAAGTGGGGTAGGGACAGAGAAAGAGCACGGAGCTCGATGTGGGTCTCAAATCTACAAACCGTAAGATCATGGCCTGTGCCCAAACCAAGAGTTGGCCACTTAAACTGACTGAGCCATGCCGGTGCCCCCTTCAAGTAGAAATTATCTTTAAAAAATTTGCTTTAAAAGTATTTTCTAGGCCTTATGTTTAATTTTCTTCATACATATTCTTTAATCTTTTGAAGATGGTTTGTGTTGATGTTCAATAATTTTACCATTTTTACTGAAAATATAAAAGTGTAATTCAATGAAATAAAGAAGTGCAAAATGATGAGAAAGTTTCAAGTCTCTTTTTTCCAATTAAATTCCCCCCTACTGTTTCATAGTCTTACAATGCCATTTTTTTTAATTTAAAATTAATCTTAATTGGGTTTTTTTCTGAAATATTGTACCCTCTTTAAAAATGAAAACCGTACTGATATTCATCATAAGCTGGATACACTTCAGTAAATATTGGAGGTAAAATCAACCCACAGCACCAATTACAATATTAGCAATTAGTAAATTGTACCATTCTTCGGAAAGAAATTATATAAACAGATTGGAATATGGTTTATTTAAATGGTTAGGTTTTTCTGCTTTTGTTTTTATTTGAACACTGTGCCCTAATTTTGCATGTCTTGCTTTATATGTAAGTGATAATTACCTCTTGAACTTGATCACGGAATAAATGCACTGATACAGAATTAAATATGTAAGAAGAGATGCTTCCATTATTTGCTGGTCTTCATTCCTAGTCTTTCTTTTTTATTTTTTTAATGTTTATTTATTTTCGAGAGACAGAGCACAAGTGGAGGAGGGGCAGAGAGCTAGAGGGAGACACAGAATCAGAAGCAGGTTCTAAGTTGTCAGCACAGAGCTCAATGAAATGCTTAAACCCAAGAACCCTGAGATCATGACCTGAGCTGAAGTGGGACGCTTAACTGTCTGAGCCACCCAGGCATGCCTTCATTCGTATTCTTGATTCTTACTCTGCCCATTGAAATTATCTTAGAGTCGAGGATTATACCTTGATGATTAGTACTGTGTGGAAGACAAAGAATTAGAAACTGTATAATTGGATGTTTCCTGGGAAAACTCAGGGAAAAACAAAACAGAGAGAAAGATAAGAATGGCAAATTAGATTTATTTTGGCATCAGACAGCAGAATGTGACAAACACAAAACTAATCTGAAATGTATATCTAGACTGGCTAATGAGGAAGTGAAAAGTCCATTTCATGTAATGTTTCAAAACATCCAGATGAGAATGGGTGCCCTTCCGAGGCTGCATGTCAAGATCACATGTCACAGTGCTCTCTGGGGTCATATCCTCCAGCACAGTAAAAGCCCTCATTGTTCATGGCCCATCTTTATGTGTTCAGTAGGTATTGGTTGAATTAAATTAGTGAATGTTTTACCATTTCATCTTACTCTCTCCTGTTGGATTTGCTTATTTTTCCCTCCTGTGCTGCCTCTGGAGACAATAGATATGATAATTAGGAGAATAAGAGGTATTATAAAATTTTATTTCAAGTAATTTATAAGCAGTAGATGATTTGTATTAGGAAAGTTAACCAACTGGAAAGAAAGCAGTATAGCTGAGTGGTGAAGAGCATTTGTTCCAAGTCACAGAGGTGGGTCAGAAGCCTAGCCATATTTTAAATAACGATGTGACGTTGGAGAAGCAATCAATCCCTCTAAGACACAAACTTTCTCTAAAACAGCACCAATGGAAAGACCTAGCTTGAAAGAGTATCCTGGCAGATGACACAATGTAATCATCCCATAGTTTCCTATTACCCATAGTTTGGGTAATAGATAACAAAGTTTAACAGGCTATTATTGTGCTTTAAATGCAAATCATTCTTCCCAGATTACTTGTCAAATACATACAATAATGCTATCTACCTCAAAGGTTGGTTCATGAATCCATAGCTTCAGACACTGATCTTTGGAAAACAGATAAAAGATCCCTCTTCTCAGGGACCTTATATGCAAGGACTAAAGCAAGAGAAGGGACTAAAGAGTAATTTGAGGATGAGGAAGCTGTTTTAGAATACATGATCTAGTAATGGTTAGAACTAAGATAATGTTTATAAAATTTGTAGCACAATACTGGGCACATGGAAGGACCTCACCGCGTACTGGCTACAATCTGTATTCTCTCAAAATAGACCCAAATGGCAAAAAGCTCAGAATGCTGCCACAAGTCCATGCGGTAGTAATATTCAGAGAATGATACTTGGAAGCACGTTAAATCTCAGACTAAAAGTTTTACTGTTACTACCTTTAAGTAAACAAGGCCTGTCTGTGACCTCATGTATGTTCCTCATGAGTGAGAGCAATTAAGTTTAAACCAGAGTCACCTGACCTTTCAGGGTTGGCCTAGGAGGCAGAGAAGGTCTGGAATTTAGTCTGCAAGGGCTGAAGAATTTTTAGAAAGTCTTGGCAGAAAGGAATATATTATATAAAAGGAAATCACTTGAAGAGTATCCAAAAGACAACCATGTTGAGAACATTACTATTTTTGTGTTCTTACCTGGAGCAGGTTACCTCCAGCTGCCAGAACAACTACCCAAGAGTGACAGACGGTCCCTTTGGGATTTAAAGCATAAAAGAGATGCCTTTGGCTACTGCTACCACAGGAAGAAAAGCTTTTTCCCTTCAGAAATTAAGTATGCTTCTCTCTATGCAAGGCCCTTGCTCCCTAGGCCCTTTCTTTTGGGTGGAAAAAAAAAAGCCATTCTCTTCTGTTTCCCCACTTCTATAAGAGGAATGCACTTTTTTTTTTTTAATCTAGTTGCCTCATGCCATAGCTTGGGAGATTCATTTCAAAGTAATGAAATAATCTTGAAGAGAAAGAGTAGAATAGATGGAGGTCAGGATTGGAATCTAAAGAAATGGCAAAAGGGAGAATCAGTGCTAGGTATAGTTTCCAAAGTAACAACAATGGAAAACACTCCCCTTATTTTCACAGACATTCGCCTTGCGCGGAAAGGTCCTTCTGTGTCTTCAAAGCGAATTTTCTTGAAGACCACACATACCCAAACTTCTACTCACAGGCCTGTCAAGTCCTTTGGAGAACAATCATGTTTACAGCTACCACATGGTGGAAAAGACAGCCGATGGGCTACCGGTGGTCTTGAGGGTAGAGGAGTGCCAGGTGCTCAGGGGAGAAGGCGGAAGTGGGAGCGTCCCCACGCAACTGGGAGGAACCTGTTGCAGCGGGAACTTGCCTACGCGAAGTTTCCACGCTCAGCGACACACTGGAGGGAAGGAAGTTATGCAGAGCTGTGAGCCTAGTCTTGGTCCAGTCTTGGTGAGTACACTTAACTTGTGTTTTAGAAAAGATGAGAGAACATTTGGGAAATGATTAAGATTATGTGCTTGGGATCAGATTGCCCCCAAGTCCTGAGTCTGCCTCTCACTTGCTTAGTGGCGTCAGGCACATTACCTGATCACTCTAAATTCCTTTAAAATTCCTGCAAAATGGAGGGGAGAACTGCCTGCCTCTATTGTGTGATAATTAAATGAATTAGTAACTAAAACTTGGTTATCGGTTTACCTCCAGAAGTCAGTCCTTAATACTGCTTAGTTAGGACTGATTTCTACCTTTCTCTCATTGAGAATACTGAAAGAATGAGCAGGTTAGTGCTAATTTCTTTTTTTTTTTAATGTTGATTTATTTTTGAGAGAGAGCAAGAGAGCCAGCGGAAGCCGAGGAAGGTCAGAGAAAGGGAGACAGAGGATCTGAAGCGGGCTCTGTCCTTACATCACTTTCCTTAATCCCATTTGTATACTTGCTTGCTATTCCACGTGAAAACTGACCCAGCAAATGCCATATTGAAAGAAATGCCCACTGTTTGTTTGTTTGTTCTGGTTCAGAAGAGACCTCAAAGAGGAGAAAACACCCTCTTTCTTTTACTGGCCCAGAACAATTTCCCCAAATGGTCATAAGTAAATAATGCTAGGGTCTTGAGTCTATTAAGCATTTGATTTCAGTTATTCTTCCTTGAGACTAAGTGGTATTTTATCTATTTATTTTTAAATGTCTATTTTTGAGAGACAGAGTGTGAGTGGGGGAGGGGGAGAGAGAGAGGGACACACAGAACCCGAGGCAGGCTCAGGGCTCTGAGCCAGCTGTCAGCACAGAGCCCTGAGAGGGGCTTGAACTCATGAACCATGAGATTCTGATCTGAGCCAAAATCAGACCCTTGACCGACCGAGCCACCCAGGCTCCCCTAAGTAGTATTTTAAAAGGAAAAAAAACCACTGCAATGAAAAAAAGGTTTTTCTCAGTTTTCTCTTCAGATCTCAGTGTATTCATTGTTTTAAAGTTTTTCGATACAGGTAAGGGGTAAACTTGACTCTTAGATACCCTTACATTTTTATGAGTCAAACACGGACAACATGTTGGCATATCTTCAGGCTCATTTATATTTGCGAGAGGATTTTGTGAATCTGAGTTAGACTCTAACACAAAAACAGTTTCATCTTGACACTGTGATTTGAAGAAGAAAAGTTCCCTAATTAAACATAGTGATCTGGATATATTACTTTCTAAAAGATTAGTCAAAAAGATTAAAAGAAAAAAAATAGGAAGCTTTCCAGCCACAAAACAGGAAATACAAAGTTTTTAAAGCCCTTTCTAGCAGGATCTTCTACTGATTGTTTTCTTGGTTGTCTCTTGAAAGTTCCGTGTTTCCTGGGCCCAGGGAACCCCTGCGCATGGCTACTTGTGTGTAGATGATCTTGTGCCACAGAATTGATAGGGGAAAATCTGTTATAAGATGGTTGGCAGGACTGATAGGGAAATTCCCATCTCTGACCGAAGCCTCCTCTTCTGGGTTTTTGTTCCTACCGGGCTTGCTGCACACGCCTAATTACTACTAATGCAGAATGCAGAACAGACTGTAAAGTGTTCCCGTGCTAACTCTCAGAGCTCAGAGAATGATCTCCTCTGAGCCCGCTGGTGTAAGATCAACCTCCTGCCTTCCAGGGGCTCAAGTGCTGCTTCGTTTTTCTGCCCGGTGATCCAGACCAGGTTCTGTAACAGAGTGATTACAAATACCTGCACGTTCTACAACTTTCTATACTAGACATCAGAGGTAATCATCTAGATACTGCTGCCTTAGGGAGTGCCCAGTGTATAAATGGAAATGCCTTCTCCTGAAACTTTTTTGAAGAAAAGTTCAATATCAGAAGGGGTTTACTTCTAGGTCACCTCTCTTTATTAGTGTTTTTCAAACCGCATTTCAACCCAAATGAGAATTGGGCTCCTCCACAGGAATCCTGAATCAGCCCATCAGAATGAGGCAAGGAGTCCACAGATTTCGGTGTAACGAGCTGATTAAAATGAACAGTCAGGGGCACCTGGGTGGCTCAGTCGGTCATGCATCTGACTTCAGCTCAGGTCGTGATCTCGGAATTTGTGAGTTGGAGCCCTGCGTCGGGTCTGTGCTGACAGCTTGGAGCCTGGAGCCTTCTTCAGATTCTGTCTCTCCTCTCTGCCTCTCCCCCACTCACACTCTCTCTCAAAAATAAATACAAAAATTTAAATGAACAGTCAGATTTGGGGTCCAATATTCTAAACTACAAATGAGTGAAAAATATCTGGGAAAGGACAAAAACATTTCTTAATAAAATCATGTGTGATGTAAAATCAGACATCACGATGAGGGTCTATGAAAGAATGAATCTAGTTAAAACACCACCTGTGAGGCTTAAAGATTTATAAATTGTAAGATTTATACCAAAATACTTTCCAAATGATATGAGGACAATCAGTGCATTGCTGTCTTCCACGAAAGAAGTATATGTGTGTGTGTATGTGTATACACATATATATGGGGGAGAGAGAGAGAATAATTTAAATGTCCATCATAAGGGAAAGGATCAAATATAATGTGACAAATAATACTGTGGATTAACACGCAATCATTAAAAAGAAATCTGCATGTAAAAAACAGGCAGCGCAGGTGGATGGTCTTCTAGGCAAATGTTTCTTGTTATGTGATGATTTTCCTGGATATACATTCATTTATAAAAGCATAGAAAGGTCTGGAAGAAAATGAATCAAATCAGTAATAATCGTTACTTCTGGGATACGGTGGCAATATTAGAATGAAGAGTCGCAAAGATACATTTAGCTTTGTCCATGCTATTTCTATTAAAATATTCACCTTAATTAAAATAATGCATTCTATAACATAATTTGCTTGGGTATATAAAGAGAGAGAGGGTTATAAGTGTGCTGTAAAGTTGTGAGCCAGCAAGCCTCATGGAATGTAACTATAACACATTTTATTTTTGTCTTATCACCCTTCTATTTCATGTTTTAATATATTTCTGGTTTTATTGAGATATAATTGACCTACAGTACTGTGTAAATATAAGGTGTATGCGTAATAATTTGACATATATATCGCGAAATGATGACCACAATAAACTTAGTTAACATCCATCATCTCACATGGATACAAAACTATATATGTAGTTTTCCCTTGTGATGAGAATTCAGAATTTACTCTCTTAACTTTCCTTTATCCTTGACAGCAGGGCACACTCGAGGCACATAGTGTATGGTGCATCCCTAGTACTTACTTAACTTGCAGCTGGAAGTTTGCACATTTTGATCACCTTCCATTTCCTCTCACGTCCCCTGCCTCTGGTAACCACAGTCTGATTGCTTTCTCTATGTTGTTTGGTTGTTTTTTTAAGACTCTTCATATAAAGCAGATCATACAGTATTTGTCTTTCTCTGTCCAACTTTTTCCACTTAGCATAATGCCCTTAAATTCTATCCATATTGAAGCAAATGACGGGATTTCCTTGGTTTTTATGGCTGAATAATACTCCCTTGTGTAAATGTAACCAAAGTAAAGTGAGTTTGCTTTTTGAGGAGTCAGACAGGGACTACACCAGGTAGAGATGTCACACCAAGGAATCCTTATTATGCAGCAAAAAAGAGATCATGAGGAAATAACTTGCAAAGGTGTGACTCCACTGGCAGAAGTGAGTGGGTTCCTTTAATTTAGGGTCTAGGATGAGTATTCAGAAAGGAGGAGCTTCTCCTCCTTGTTGGACAAGGGGGAGTCAGCCTTTTTTATTAAACAAGTATAAGGGATACAAAACAGAAGTGGCAATTGCCTTAGACAATGATTTCTGATGACAAATTCTTTGATATGTAAAAATTTCCCAGAACATAGGTTGGTAGAAGACTCATGCGTAATCTTTATCAATAGTGATTGAAGTAGGTGACTGGATGCTTATCACATGGGGAAGGAAGGTATCTTTAGCATTCAAATACAAGGCAATGTTTTTAGCATAGCAAAGGCAAAGGTTAGTTCTTTTGTGAGCAGGGGTCAATAGCCTGTTTTCTTGAGGGGAAGAAAGGTTTTCTCAGGAAATGTAATATTTGCTCCTATAATCACAAAAGAAGAAACTCCTATAACAAGTTTTTTTATAAGGTACAATTCACATATTTTTAGCATAAGAAGGCAAGTCACTCCTGATATCAGTCAGTCAGGCGCCTTGGGGGTCAGTGCTCAAGCAGAAATTGAGTGGGGGTTGAGTGGGTGAAGATGCCAATAGCCATCTGACTATGGGAGGCCTTGCAAACCCGCCTTACCTCACATGCTTCCTGCATGCCAGGCTTTGTGCGGTCAGTACAGAGCTTGACACTGGGCTTGAACTCACAAATCTGAGATTATACCCTGAGCAGAAGTCAGATGCTTTCACTGAGCACCTAGGCACACCTTTTTTTTTTTTTTTTTAAGAGAGAGAAGAAGAGCATGCACAAGCGGGGGAGGGACAGAGAGAAAGAGAGAGAGAGAATAGAATCCAATGCAGGCTCCAGACTCTGAGCTCTAGGCACAGAGCCCAATGTAGGAGTCAAACTGAACTCCAAAACCTTGAGATCATGACCTGAGCTGAAATCAGACACTTAACCGACTGAGCCACTCATGTGCCCCAAGTGTCTGACTCTTGATTTCAGCTCAGGTCATAATCTTGATGAGGTTTTCGGGGGGTGGGGGGTGATACTGGGGTTAGTGAGGTCTGGAGCCATCAGCCAAGAAAGAATTCTTGAAGTCATTGGTGCAAAAAGGTGATTTTATTGAAACACGAGGACAGGACCCATGAGAAGAAAGAGCAGCCCTGGACCCTGTGGAGAGACTGGTTATATAGTTGGGAGTTGGAGGAAGTAAAGTCAAGGGGAAGTTTCCAGTGAGATTTTCATGTGCTAAAGACTCACAGGTTATTGAAGGCCTAGCTATTGTCAAGCTAGGATTGTTTTTTCCTTCTAGCAAAGCATTAGCAGTAAGACAGTAGGAAGTTCCTGGAGAAACATTTTACTCTGCCAGCCTCAAGTGTTTGTCAATGGGTTGCAGAGTATATGAAAATGTAGTTCTGTCTGCCATTTCTTCTGCCTTTGTTTCCCACATCGCTCTAGGGGGGTGATGGAGACCTAGCTCCTGCAGGACTAGAATCTCTATCAGTTAACCATTTGTTTTCTCCTTTTTCCTTTGTTCTTGGGCAGCCAGGAGTACCAGAGCAATGTCACACACATCCCATCTGGTGGTGGTTTGTGGCCTGTCAGCTTGCCTTATGCTCCCTCATCAATCTCAGGGTTCATGAGTTGGAGCCCTGTGTCAGGCTCTGCACTGATAGTATGGAGCCTGCTGGGGATTCTCTCTCTTCCTCCTCCTCTCTCTCTCTGCTCCTCCCCAGCTTGTACTTGCCATATACGCTCTCGCTCTTACACTCTCAAAAATAAATACACTTGAAAAACTAGCACTGGCACCTTCTGTTATAAGTTGTTGCATCTTTGAACTGCTGCGTAAGAATTACTGTCCTGGGGTGCCTAGGTGGCTCAGTCAGTTGAGTGTCCGGCTTCAACTCAGGTCATGATCTACTGGTTCGTGGGTTTGAGCCACACGTCAGGCTCTGTGCTGGTGGCTAGCTCAGAGCCTGGAGCCTGTATTCATATTCTGTATCTCCCTCTCTCTCTGACCCTCCCCTGCTCATGCTGTCTCCTCTCTCTCTCTCTCAAAAGTAAATAAAACATTAAAAACATTATAAAAAAAAAAAAGTAGCGTCCTGAGAGCCATCCTGCTGTGTGATCCCAGGGTTCAGGTGGAGTCCATTGAGGTCATTCTCATGAGCTCATTAGAGACCTCCTTCCCACCCACCTTCCACCCCCTGGGATTCTCATTAACAAACTTGAGGAAGGAGCTCCATATTCCCATACTTCCCACACTAGGTGTTTGGGCTGGGTTGCAGCTGACCAAGATGATTTTTGCTGAGCTCTTCTTGTCCTTGTGTCATGTGTGGGGACTGATTGGAGACACTGAGTGCTGTCTCATGTGCTGGACATCTTAGCCAATGAAATTTGAAAACTCAGATATTCAGTGCCCTGATCAACTCTAGACTTAACAACCAAGACCAATGCACTAGCAAACTTTTATTCTAATTCAGAAAGTCCGGCTGGATGGCTTGTCCTTCGGATAGTCTTCTGTAGGAAACACATCCCAGTCCACCGTGTACTCAAAATACTGGTGACCGGTAAAATGGTCTCCTTGAAGCCTCTCTCTTAAATTGAGGCAAAAAGAAAGAAACCATTTTCTTCCCAAGCAACAAGGGAACAAGTAGTTGTGATGGTAACACCCCAGACTCTCCCTTAAAATCTTTATTTTCTCAGCCTTAAACTTGTTTTATTTATTTAACATGAATCAGTGGTTTGAATCACAAAAGTTGATTTGCCACATTTTATTTGGCAAGTCTCACATGGTGGTTGAGGTCCACACTCTAAAATAAAATATGGAATCTGTGGTTCTTAGTTAGGCCTCATTTCTGATTTATGTTTCAGATTCTATCACCATTGCATTGTCTTTCCAGGAGTGGCTTGAGCCTGTTTTCTATTAGGACAGCAGGTAAAATAACGCTAATCAGGACAAGAGTCTGAGGGTGGAAAACACTATGTCTCCTCCAGTCCTTAGAAGCCATAATGTGGGCTGAGCTATGATTTAAAAATGCAGGTTTTCTTCATTGATTCACACAGACAAGTGCTTGATGATATAAGCAGAAAGGTTTCCTTTTCTAACCTTAAATCATTCTTGGATACAAATAAAGTTGAACAATAATGGGCTCAGAATCTGAATCATGCAATAAAGCACAAGTCAGATTTGCATCTTGAGGCAAAGCGGGTGAATGGAGGGGTTCTTTATGGAGAGCTTTAGTGATTAATCAGATGTAGTCAGAGAAGTTTCTAAAATGCTTGCTTGGGAGGAGGCCCTAAAATCAAATTAAAGTTACTCGATAGAGTCTGAGGGAAAGCTGTGTTAGGTAATATTTGAGTGTTGTATATATATCTTTCTGTTATATTTCATGTTCTTTTCTCTAAAGAATGTGTGTGTGTGTGCGTGTGTGTGTAAAATCTGTGGTGCAGGTTAAAATTATATTAATATATAGATATATATGGATGTGTGTGTATGTTTAACTTTTTAAACCTTCTCCTCTGAAAATTAAGAATAACATAAAACAGACATACCTGAAAAGAAAATATTAAAAATTGAACCCAGAGATTATACTGAAATTTAAATAAAGTTTGTACGTATGGGAGTAAATAATAGTAGGTGTTACACAAATACCAAAGAGTAACATATTTGAATAAAGGGTAATAAAGGAAATGCCTGTAAAAGTCTTGTTTTATGTTCATTTATTTTGGGAAAAAGAGGAAATGTGAATGTGAATGGTAGAAGGGCAGAGAGAAAGAGAGAGAGAGCGCGCGCGAGAGGGACAGAGAGAATCCCAAGCAGGTGCCACAATGCAAGTGCAGAGCCCTGTTTCACAACTGAGATCATGACCTGAGCCAAAACCAAAAGTCAGACATTGAACCAACTGAGCCACCCAGGTGTCCGGGCTATAAAAGTCTCAAATAACAATAAAAAATATTTCTGGAATGGAAATGCTTTTCTAAGTGTTTGCGTTTACAGTTACATGTTTACACTTCCAGCAATGTGAGTTGGAATGGATGTCTTAAATTGGACTTGTCAGTGTAAAAATGTCACTTGGTGTGCAAGACAATTGACTGTCAAATGTATTGCATAGATACGCTGGAATTTTATAGCTATCAAGTCTAGATGCTAATTTCATCCATATGAGTTATTGGAAATCAAATTTAGATAGTTTTTCAGAAAAGGGTAAACTTATCTCTGTGAGAATGTAAAACTTGAAACCATCTGTCAGACAGTGGCTCTTAGGAATTAACTTCACACAATCAAGGATGAAGTTTTACACAGGAACAGGCATTAATCTGACAGCTTTATGTCTAAAATAAATAACAATATCATATGATTTGGGAGAGCAGGGTAAGTTTGTAAATAGCCAATCTTTAAGAAAATACGTTTTTCTTGTTTCATGGTAATAGGGATTTTTCTGTTTTCTTCTCAAATTTTTTTTTCTGTTCTATTATCTATCTACTAAGATGTGTCATCCTTATTTACTTAATGAAATGTGCTTTTGATGTTTCCCTACAGTCTCATAAAAGCATCTAGTACTGGTTTGTTTCACATTTTTATTTACCCAAAAGTTGGGTATGTATTTAACTCTTGAAAAGCGCTCCATGAATCCGATCCGTTACAGGAGGCATCAGCATATTTTTATTATTGGTTTACTTGTCTGTCTACTCGAGTGACAGGAACTATGTCTAGGGCCGGGAATGCTTTTCATTTATCTTTTTATCTCTGGCATATAGCACTGTGCTTGGTAATTGGAAGGCAATCAATAAAATAACTAATAAAGTGAATTAACAAATGAGCGTTCTGGATCATTGTCTTGTGTCTTTCAATCAGATATAATCTTCTCTTTCCTCTGGCTTCCTATACCAGTCTCGAGTCGCTGACATTTCTGCATGAATCATGGGAAAAGACAAGCAATGCCTTTTCTCTTAATTAACTGAGAACTCCACAGTCTCTCCATTTTCTAGCAAGAGAGAGAAGTTAAACTAGATTCATAAATGATTAAGCACAGCAATAAAATCTGCAGTGTCTTTTCCCCCCATAAGCCTAGCAGATGATTTGCTGGCATTTGTTTTATTTCTATGACCTATTGAAATAAAAGATTCTAGATTCCCTAATCTGCAAAATGAGAATAGTCATAGCAACTCACTAGGGGTGTTGTGAGGATTAACATAGAGTCCGTGTAAAGCATGGAGCATAGTCTGATATAGATAAGCACTCAATAACTAGCTATCGTTAAGTGAGACTTGACATTTTGATCCGAGGAACACTTCAGATCAGACTCCTATGGAGCTTGGACATGGGAAATCGTTACATAAACAAAGTCATTCTGTTCTTAAACTTTCTTGTGAATTTTCAACATAAACAAAATGGCTTTTTAATTTTTCATTACTATAATATTTTCTCTACCTTGTCTATTTATACAGTCTCATATTGTAATTATGATATTTTCAAAAACCACTTAATTAAAACATGAAACTTTAATTATAAAACATCGAGTTGTGTGTGTGCGTAATACTGTCATTTTATTGGGTCTGCAGTATTTTCATTCTTCATATGTACCTCCTTTTGTAAGGTTTGATAAATGGAGGCAGAGGCGAGAGGAAAGAGAGAGACCAAGTTATGGAGCCAAGAAAGCCTTTATTGGAGTCTGCAATTCCCGGGCGAGTTTCCGTGACTCTGGAGCGGGGAGTCAGGGAAGTCGCACCTGGTACTGGAGAGCAAGGTGTTTTATGGGTGCAAGAGTTCCGGGTTTGAGCTCAGGTGGGCCGATAGCCAAGTAGGGGCATCTTTGGACGTGGCAGGATTCAATTGGCTGTTCACTTCAGTTGGGTGGGGGATGCTGGAATTCCATGGTGAGGCATTCCAGTTTGAGACAGTCCAGATTGGAGAGTGGGGGTCGTCAGTCCCTGGAGGTGCCTGGAACTATTATCTGACCCGCAATAAAATGGCTTCTGGTGCTTTTCAAATGGCTCGGGTCATTCCAGGTTTGCAGGTGGGGGTTTTCGGTGCACGCAGCTCTCCACAGCAAAGTGGCCGCTCACTTGCCTTCCCATGGCAACTCTTACACCTTTCTTAATATCTGATCATCAGTTGCAGATGAGTCCTCAATGCTGGGCAATGCGAGATAGCAGCTAGCAAGGAAAATAGTGCTTCTTTTCACATGGACCTTTCATTCAGTCAGTAATAGGCATTAGGCAAGTAATAAGAAGATGAGCTGAATAATTATAGACTGAAAGGAAATAGAATGGGTTAGTAATGGCAATGGGAGAAAACAGAACTTGAGAGAATAAGAGGAGAGGAGGTAGAAGATTTCAGCAAAGAACTAAAGGAGGAGAATTTTCTAATCAGAAAAGGAGTTAAGACTACAGCTTCCCAAACAGAAAAATCATGTAGTCATATTGAGGCGAGAAGAGAGCCTAAATAAGAAAAAATGGTATCAGATCTAGTAGACATGTTGTTGACTTAGTGATAAGGAAGCTGGATTTCATATTCCCTAAATGGGAATCAGTTTAACCCTTAAGCAGAAGAGTGGTATGATTTAAATCATTTTTTTGGTGTGTCTTTTGTTTTGGTTTGGTTTTTAATTATACTGGCCCCTATATGTCAAGTGGGTCGAGGTAGAAAGACCAGTTGGGAGGTTAGTTTGACAGTTATAGTGAGAATCCCGAGTGGCCTGGAGCAGATGAAGTGTGTGGAGAGAACTGGAACCCTGAGAGATTTTGGAGGTAGGACCAAGATTAGTGTTTGATGAGTTCAGTGTGAGATGGGAAACTAGAAATAAAGTCCAACTTCTTAATTTGTTTTGTTTTTCCTTGATCGCTTAAAGTAAAACTCCTAGACCAACTCCTCTTAGGTCATTCAACATTACCTACATGATAATCCATGAAGATTTCTTCCTGAATGTGCACTTGGTGTTTTTCATTTATACCACAGTTTATAAATGCTGTCTTCTCTTCAGGAGATTGTAAATCGTTGTCAACCGATATCAAGAAATCCAGCCTACCCTCATAACGAGTTAACATTTTTCGTCTAATGTTCATTTTATCTTCATCAAATTAATACACCTGCGAGGCTTAATTTTGCAAATTGAGTTTATTTTAGAAGGTAGTGTTGAATTCTTCTCCAATTAAAGCAGCTTAAGAAATTCAGATGAGGTCCTAAATGAATAATGCTGAGTGTGTTGGAAGGATTTTTTTTTTTTTTTTAGCACACCAGTGTTTATTTGCTGATGTATAAAAGGCATATAATCAATCCCACAAAACTTTCAGGTTTTTAAAATCCCTCTCAAGCTTATTTGTGGACGTTTTTGTTCTGGAAAAAAAATAGGCTCAATTGAGTTTATTCTAATATTTATAATAGTTAAGATCAGATATGACTCTTGAACAACATATTTTAGACTTCAGCAATCACAGAAGGAACAAAATGGGAGAAGGTTTTTTATAACTAGGATTGTGTTTGCCTGTCAGTTGGTTCTCCAATTTTTGATGCTCTCGACTGATAAATCATTGAATCACCATGAATATAACTACTTTGGTTGATTCTTGACAAGTTTAAATGTGGTTGGTAAGAAATAGGTCCCTGACATTGGTATTTTATCCATCAGTTTTATCTCATGGTATCTAGGAAGGAGAAGGCCAGAATAAACCACATTGTTTTAACGTTACTAAATGCCACGGAAGTTCCCCAAGCCAGCATTACAAGTGAAGCTGGCTTATTGCCCTTTTACTTCTGTATAACACAACATCAGAAACATTTTATCTGCCAATACATGATTTCTCCAGTGACCTTTGACATGTTTGAGCATATATTCCCATGCATCATTAAAGGTTTCATGCCAAACCAATAACACAGTTCTCTGTTGTTTTCAAATGCCTCCTAAAGCAAAAGGTTAATGATCAATAAAATGCACTGAAATGGTTCTTTTTGCTTCCATAGCTCATCTATTTCTCTTTTCACTCAATATCCACATGCTTTTAATATTTTGTGAGTAGCTTTTGTTTTTTCATGTAATGAAGAGTAACTAATGTGTTATTTTCTCGTTATAAAGTAACACTGTGTCAGGATTCTGTTCGTGAAAGATGCCTTCATTTGCCCTGCTGACAGCGGTTAACTCACTATTTGGCAATTCTGTGCCTTTAAAAATGAAAGGATTTTATGAAATCTCCCATTTGCAGGAGTTTGTACAAGGTTATAAAATTCATGTAAATGCTCTCTGGTTTAGGGGTCTACAGCACTAGCACTGAATGCTAAAAAAGAAATGTAAAGCAAAGCCCAACCAACATGGCCCTTATGTGAGGTCTGGGCCACAACCTGTTTTTGTAAATAAAGTTTTACTGGGACACATCTATCCCTGTTTGCTCATGTATTGTCTTTGGCTGCTTTCATGTGTAAATGGCAGAGTTGAATAGTTGAAACAAAGACTTTATGGCCCTCAAAATTTAAAAAATGTTTATTTGGTCCTTTACAGAAGAAAAATTGCTGTTTCTTGATCTACATAAAATTAAGCCTGTTTATTCTCAAAGCGATGTGATCACAAGAACATACAGTAGTTGACATTGTGACATTGTGTATATCATCAACATGAAATGTTTATCACATAATTTGAGAGTTATAGAGGGTACAACTTGCAAAGCAGAACATAAAATATTGTCCCTTTCTGAAATATAAAGTTCAGTATTAGTAGTTATATACACCTTAAAAAGTAGAGTGCATGTAATAAATGGTTATACCTGGAGAGAGAAGGAAGGAATTTTGATTTTTACTTCATTTAGTATTTACAGTTTCAGAATCTCTCTCGCTAGTAGGCTCATGATATGTTAATACATTTTTCTTTTAAAGAGATCTGTTTATTACTAAAGTTGGCTTTAATAGCCCTGTCACAATTCACTGTAATTATCATATTAGACACAGATTTCAAGGAATACTTTTCAGGGTTTTTGTTAAAATACAGTTATTAAATAATGCTACTTTACAATTACCTGAAACACAAAGGACTGTTGTAGTTAACATTCTCTCGACCTCCATTACAACCCAATAAACCGGAGCCAGTATTTTAACCACTTCCTGGACAGCAAAGATGATGGTTAGAGTATATAACTCCTGTGTGCATATATAGATGATGATGGTGATGGCCATTCACCATGCCTCTGATGTTAGGATAATTGCTTAAAACTGTCCAGTGAGGTTGGTAATGTTATCCCTGTTTTACAAAAGGAAACAAAATAAGAACAGGTTTTGAATGGTCAAGTTTTAGAGCCTAGAAAAATATCTAGATGTTTGACACCATTGGCCAATGCTGGTTCTCAAACATTACATTTTTGTGCCTTCCAAGTAGACTGAAAGGGGACATTTAGGGTAGGATGATTTTGATCAAGAATATAGATTGATCTTTGTACAAGGTGTTATGTCAGGTTCTGTGTTTCTGAAGAGTTAAACTAAATTTTGTCATGCTCCTATTATATATCAGACCCATCCTAGATGTGGGGACTAAAATTTTTATAGAAACTTTAAGAATAGTCCCTTTGTAATCCTAACGACTGAGTAAAGCTAGATATTTGGCTTTTTTCTTCTTCATTACAGGTGTCACTTTTATAAGTATACTGGCTAATTTGTGTGGATGTCTGTAACTTGTGTTCTAGAGATGCAACTGCAAGGTGAAATAGGAGACATATTTAAAATTGATAGATATCGATAAATGACCCTCCAAAATGGTGTATCTAAATATTCCCATCAGCATTTTACCAAGATAATCGTTTACCCATAGCCTGGTTTTTATTAAGGGAGTTAGAACTACTAGAATACCTGCTAATAAGTATTAACCCATTCATAAACATGACCTACATCTTAGTGGCACATTATAATATGTCTCTTTCTTCATATGGGAAATAAAATGTATCTAGTTCATGAATTCAACTAACACTCATTCAGTGATTATCATGGGGGACAAGTGGGTTCCCATTCTATGAGGAAGTATTCTGAAAAGGCTATCAGAAAACACGGGTATCTATCCTAACTTCGGACTTCCTACCTTTCCTGTTAGTGTTAGGCCAATTCACCTCTTGGGGTCTTGGGTTTCCTGTCTGTCAAATAAATGTTGGATTAGATCATCCCTTGTGCTCTTTTTAGGTTGCAACTTTCATTAACATGTGAATGGATATAATGAATAATGTAGTACTCACTGTTATTTCTTGATTTTTAAAAACTTTTTTTTCATTTTGTTCGTCTAATAAATTGTGATTTAATCCTTCTAGAAGGAAATATAAATCGAAGGCATAGAGCTTTCCATTTTCCCCTTGCTAGAGTAGAACCTCTGTTGATATCTGTCTTGTTCACAAACACATCATGCTCAGTGTGCACTAGACTTTTGATGGATGAATAAAATAAACTGTGTGACTCTTTTAGCTGGGGTCTAACATTTGAAACCATTCGATAAAGCAAACCAGAAGATGATTCAAGTTTTGACTTCAAATCTGAAAATAACATCACAGATATTACTTATAGGAACTTAGTTGCTGAAGTTCTTGTTTTTTAAGTTTATTTATTTTGAGAGAGAGAGAGAGAGAGAGAGAATCCCAATCCCGCTGCTCCGACAGTGCAGAGACCCTATGTGGGGCTTGAACACACTAACCTTAAGACCATGATCAGAGCAGAAGTCAAGATTTGGATGCTTAACAGACTGTGCCACCTAGGCACCCCTAGTCATTCTTTATATATTTCACCCCATACCAGGAGGATTTTCAAAAATAGGTCAGGTTTTCAAAATTTATGGTAGGCCGTTTAAAATATAGCTTCAGGTATTTCTTGAGTTAATTACAGGTCTTTCTAAAATCTGAGTGCATAACCTAATTCTCACATAAATTTCAAAATTTCAGAACCTGGGATTTGTGAGGATACTGAATTTTGCATACTTGGTGTTGAGTTTATTAAGTATTTATAATGGTAGATTACTGAATTGTTAAAATAGAGGCAATAAGACTCTCTTTTTTGTTTTTGGAAACAAAAGCAATATTCTTTTGAATTTTAATTCACTTATTCAACAAAGTTTGACCACATTTTATAACCCAGGTGCTTCCCTAAGTGCTGGGAAACAGAGCCATTGAACAAGGCCAAAGATATTACTACCACTGTGGAGTTTATAACCTTGGGAGGCTTTGTTATATTAGGAAGTGTTGAAGGTTGAGCCTAACAGTGCTTTTGTTTTTTTAGTTTTCTGGTTTTTTGGGTTTTTGTTTGTTTTGTGAAATCCCAAGACTTGGCTCCTTCAGAGTTTTTTTCTTGCTGTTCTAGTAAAAGACCACCATGATGATGCAGGAAATACCTTGATCCAAAATAATAAATCTGAAATTAATAATAGTAATAATAAATCTGTAATTGAACCAACATGAGTTTGCTCCTTGGTGAGTCAGAAATTGTAGCAGGTTGAATTGTCACACAAAGAAAACTTTGATTTGCAGCAAATAAGGAGATCACAGGAAATAGCTTCTAGAGCCGTGAGTCCCCAGGAAAGGGTGATTGGGTTCCTTTCTTTTAGGGTTGGGATAAATATTTCTTTTTTTAATTTACATATTTATTTTGAGAGAGAGAGAGAGAAAGCATGAGCAAGGGAGGGGCAGACAGAGAGAGAGCACGAGCGAGAGAATCCCAAGCAGGTACCATGCTGTGAGCTCAAAGCCCGATGTGGGGCTCCATCCCATAAACTATGAGATCATGACCTGAGCTGAAATCAAGAGTTGGACACTTAACTGCCTAAGCCACCTAGTCACTGCAACCATGAGTATTTACATCGGGGAAGCATTGCTATGCTATGTAGAGGCAGGCATAAGGTAATGTACACGCCTTAAGGAAACATGCCTACACATACATTGTATGTTATGGAAATGAAGCTGATATTCCTCCTTGGGCGGAGATTTTAGTACTATTAGAGGTAGAGATAATTATTAGAGGTAGGTCCTTCTGGAAGTCGCTCCATGGTCCATCTGCACAGGCATGAGTCAGATTTAACTCAGTAGGTCTGCGTGGCCTGGACCAGCAGGAGATTTAAGATTTTGTCAGGGTAGGTGCCATCACCTGGGAGATGGTTTCAGATTTCATTTGTCTGAGTTAAGAGGAAAGCTGGAAAGAAGAGCTTAGGGGAAAATGTAACAAAACGTTAGTGAGAACAAGCAGGTGAGCAGTAAAGACCAGGTCTTGGGATTTAGCTAGTGACCAATTCAAGTTTATTTGAGAGAGTGATATTTAAACTCGATTCATCTCAAACACTTGAAGGATCTTGTAGAAGCAGTGATTATTTCCCCAGAAGGAAAAAAAACCACATTTAGACATTTAACTCATAATTTTGCACATAATTCAAAGGGCCTCAAGATCATCCATAAAGCTGAATCTCTGACCTAGATCAGCTGTTTGACAAGTTAACACATTAAGGATAATGTGCTATTAGATATCTATTGACCTATTTTATTTTTTTCAGTGTTTATTTTTGAGAAAGAAAGGGAGTACAAGCATGCACATAAGTGGGGGAGGGGCAGGGAGAGAGGGAGACACAGCGTCCAAAGCAGGCTCCAGGCTCTGAGCTGTCAGCACAGAGCCCGATGCCGGGCTCGAACACAAACTATGAGATCATGACCTGAGGTGAAGTCAGATTCTTAACCAACTGAGCCACCCAGGCCCCTGTTGAGCTATGTTAAATATATCAATCCATTAATTGACTGATTTCACACATATTTGATTGAATACTCATGCTTTTGAGTGCCAGGCACTGCGCCAGTCAACACTATCATTCTCAAAACAAATTTTGATATTATTACTTCATATGTGAATTCATTGTAAAGCCAATCAATGGAATATATTGACTAAACCAAGTTAAATATTCATATAAAATTCACAAGGAATTATTTGTGCATTTGCCAGGCATCACCCTTTCTAGTTTTTATTGGGACTTCACTAAACAAGAGGAAATACGTTTCTTGCTTTTATCAGACCTCAAACAAGAGAATCTGACTATATAGTTATTACAAACCTCTATTTCATTTAAAGCAAGTAAAAGTAAAAATGAACTGTGGGGTTATTCATGACACATACCAATGTATTAACTTTGTGAAGTGCAGGATTACCCAGAAGACTCAAAGAAGCAGCTCCAATCACTGAATTCCAAAAGACAAGTCACTAAACCCCTTGTATATCTGTCAAGTATCTATAATAATTTGAAGCACCATAGTAAATACTGCATGTTTTAATTAACGTGGCTTAATTTTTCCAAGTGGCATTGGCAAGTTTTAATGTAATAAGCATTACCAGCTTTAGATCAGGTCTTTCGAGACCAAATGACACACCAGAATTACAAGTAGGGACTGACAACCATGAAATTGTGCATTGATTTAAAATCAACACGTTTAGGGGCACCTGGATGACTCAGTTGGTTGAGCGTCTGACTCCTGATTTCAGCTCAGGTCGTGATATCAGTGTCGTGAGATAGAGCTCTGTGTGGGGCTCTGCGCTGGACATGAAGACTGCTTACTATTCATTCTTCCTCTAACACTTGTACACGCTTCTGTCTCAAAGATAAAATAACAAATAAAATTTTAAAAAAACCAAAAACAATACATTGAAAGATCTTGTGGTTACAAATGAGATTTGTCTCAGAATGGCCTATTTGTGACAATCTTTATATCCATGTAATGTTCTTGTCCACGATTTAGTAGTTAGAAGAAACACAAAACTTTCCTCATGAGATAACTAACTTTGCAACTATAGCCCAGAGAGATTATGTTATTAGGTGATACTTTTTTTTTGTATTGAAATTAGGATAGACTACAAGTCTGCCTGTAGGCCTATCAGTAACTCATTATCCCTTAAAATGTTAAAAAAAAAAGTATTGATCTTCATTGAAAAGAAAAGAAATACTTTGACAAGAAGAGAGATTAACACACATAAAATTTCCTCTTTAGTTATGAGATAATCCATGCCATCTGTAATAGTCTTTCCCTCAAATTAATTTTTGCAATGTATATTACCAAACTCTAGATCTTAACTGAATAAAGAAATAATGAAAAAGTTAGCCTTCTAGATTATATTTCTGGCCATGTGGCAGACGAGGATCTAGCACCGGCCTTTCTTTTGAAAACAATACACAAAATGGAAAAGAAAAGAAAGGCATATGTAGTCTGACAAAAAAAGTAAAGAATTTAGAGCAATAGCTGAGTGAAGCCCCAGACCTGAGATTAATTGGAACACTGAAGTTAGCATTCACCTTGAATCACATGTGCAAGCCATAGGTTTTCTGTGTGTCGTTTTTGCTACTTCCCAGGACTGGGGTGGGTGCTGGTGCAGAAGAAAATGATTTTAAAGCTGACTCCAAATGGAAAAGTCAAGGCAGAAAGCCTCTTTTCTTCTAGCTGAAGCTCAAAAATGTTATTCTCTTCATGTGGGGATGAATTAGAAATAACTCTGTTCCCAGGTAAAAATAGGAAAATTGCCTGTCTCCAAACTTGGTACTGAATGAAGGCATAAAATGTCTCCCCTGAAAATATATAAGCACAGGCCAACATTTGCACAAGTTAGCTACATAAATTTATCCTAAATGGTCAGTCCAAAAATGCTTCAAGCCAGAAATTTAGATAGGTTTCCAACAGTAGTGTCATTTACGACCACTGTCAGAATCAGATAGTAACCCGTTCAGGAGGTGCTCAACTTTATTCTGTGCCTCAAAGAAGCTTAGTTTACAAACTAAGTAAGTTTACAAACAAAATGGGCAGCAGGCAGTCAAAAAGGCACCATGTGGCAAAGCCATCAGAAATGAGAAAAAATAACGTCACTTTGCATATAAAATATATAAATTATCACTATGATTAAAGGAATAACTCATTTTCTTAGGAAACATTTGATTATCTTAAAACCATAAACATTTTCTCACTATGTTTTTTTTTTTTCATAGAAGACACAATACTGATGTATACTGAGAAGATAGTATTTATTGTAACAGAATTACTGAAGTTTGGGAATAGTGCAACATCAGAATACCTACCATATCTGGGAGACTATTTTTATTTTGTTTTAGGAGGAGAGTATAAAGCTTAAAAAGCATGGGCTTGAAATCAGACCAAGATCTTTAATCCTGTAATATACTTGTGTATTTAAATTCTAAGTTTTGCATTGTTCACTTTGCAGAATGGCCTCGTAATATCCATATTACCAATATCTACAGTGGATTACAATGACAATTGAGACAAAACATCGAAAGCATATGTCATAGTTCAGCATGTCATATCTCTTGGGTCATGTTAACATTCTTCCTTTTCCTGTGTTAGTCTCAAGAGACACAGTAACTTATTGCGTTCAGGGAAGAGAAGGATTACGCGTCCCCGTCTCCCCACATTATGAGTTGGTCTGATTTATCCCATGCATTCACCCATCCTAGGTTTAAGACTCCTTTGTCTGTAGGTGGGAGAATTGAGCCTTTAATTCATGCCTTTAAATTAGTGATGCATAATTATGCATCAGGTCTCAGGAAAACGTGAGACTCTTTTGAGACTCATCTGTCACTTACAGTATAGTTTCACTGGTTGATCAGTTTCACTAATCAAATATTAGAACTTTTCAAGAGCTTCCTCAGTGCACGCCCTTGCTCCCCCTCCCTATAAAAAATGGACATCTATGTGGTGTCTGTGGCATTTTGGATTGCTACCTCTTCCTCTGAAAATGAGAAGCCAAATCCCATGTCTTTTAAAGTATTTACTCATTGGGTCAATCTCCCTGGGTGTGACCAATATAGCAATGATGCCATCACCTGTCAACACACTCATCACATCTCCTGTCCCTGTCCCTGTACTTTGTGATGGACATCATCCCCCACCAACCACCCCACCCACCCCATCACATCCTATGCTTTCATAGACATCCTCAGTCAGGGTGCTTTTTTTTTGTGGATGAAACTTTTCTCTGGCTCAGATACCTGTGGCATGCCACCTTGCACACAGATGTCCTCCATACCCCTCTGGGGGTCTAACACCTCACCCCAGGTAGCCCTCCATTGCCTGCTTGGACTCTGACATGGAACAGGAGACCACCCCTCTACCCCACCTCATACTTATTCGTGAAGACCCCCTCTTCATGTCTGATCATCTGATCCCTGGTCACCACATGCTTCCCACCCCCTCCCCAGACCTCTCTCTGGAAACCTGCCTTGCTCACCTTCATCTGATAACTTAGACCTGTTTTACTTAAGAAAGGGCTACCATGTTAAATTTAATCATGAGGAAGGTGAGGTTAATCAGTTAATCTTGGAAACAAACTGAAAGTACCTTTACATTTTTGTATTCTAGCATATACCGTTTCCTACTTATTTACATCTCCCAATTATTTTGCAAGTATTAGTGTCTCCTTTGTCTCTGAGGATGTGAGAACAGGACAGAAATTAGGAATATTAATATAACAGATTAATATGTAGATTGTATTTCCACAGATGTATGTTTATAGTACTGTCAATGAATCCCAGATTTTTGAAAATTAATTTCCATTTCAATGATGTATATATTTTATTAGAACTAATTGCAAGATAGAATTACAAGGTTCACTTAATAGGAGCTAATACTTGAGATTTGCTGGCTGATTTATTTGAGAAATGGTTTGTCTATTAGCACTCTTGTCAAATGCCCTAAGATCTAAAGAATCTGTAAATAATAAAGACTTTTCTAAATTAAGTCCCTAGAATGGGCTTTTGAATGCAAAATATATTTTGGGTGGTATATAGGAGGACTTTTAAGACATTTCAACATGTTTGCTGTGGGACATAAGAATCATGGTAGAGTAAAGGCAGAGGGTGTCTCCCAAGAAAAGACTGAAATCCCTGTGCATCAAGTAAAATCAACAATGCCCTTTAGGCCTATTTCTGGTGTTTCATGTAGGAAAGCAAAAGTCCAACCATCCTCAGCATGTCCACATATGGCAAGGCAGAAATATAAGTAAAAATGTTTTCTTCCTCTCTCAACATCTTCTGAGAACACTGTTTTTAAACTAGACTATGTTTCTATGAAATTTTCATTTATAACTAAGACTGTTCAGTCCAGATATAGGAGCTGTTAATATCCAGGGTTTTAGTGAATTATACACTTCATCTCCTGGATAGAAGAGAAACGTTATGCAATCCCTTTTTCATACATTACATAATTCCACATGAAATATTTAGTATAATTCTCTCTTTATTACTCAGAACTCATTAAAACAGTGTATACACAGTGAGTAGTATGGAATTCATGTTAACACAAGTAGGTACCTACTTGGAACCTTTCATGCCATTGGTGTGATATCTCCATTTGTTTGCAAATATATTAGGCTCTTAATCAATTTCACTCACATACAAAGAGACTCTCTTTGAATATTTCCTGATTATTTTTTGAAACATAATTTCAGTGCTTTAATACAGGTTTTCAGCAGCTTTGCTATATTTTATTTTGGCACAAAAGATGGAGATGATGGAGATTTTCATATTCTCATATGAACATGATATCATGAGAAATAGTTCATAGGATTTATTAGAACTGCAGAAGTGATACCTTTCCTAAATAAGTCACAGTTGAAGAATGAATGGAATATCTAAGAGAGCTGATCATTTTTAAAGACAGGTATTTCAGTGCAAGTAGACTGCTGCCGTATGAGTTGCTGTCATTCTTAGTTGCATTTTGTCTGAGAAAATAATTCTCTCTTTGGAGGCCAAGCCCCCTGTGTCCTCAAATACCAAAGATCATACATGAAAGATTTTTGAAGGTGGTCTTTCATATGTTAGTATTTAATTCAAATCATTAATTTCGTTAAGGCAAACAATGCCATGAATGTTGGGAAATCTTGCAAAGATAAAAATGTTTCTGAAAGGATTTTTTTTAGTGGTCGAGAGCTGAGACTGAGGATTACACCTTAAGATTCAAGTCTTACAAATGCTACTTACTAGCTATATGACCTTGAGCATTTCACTTCAGCATAAATTAACCTTCAATTTGTTTGACTGTTTAAACCAACGAACCAACCAAGAAATAAAACATAACATAAAGTATATATATATATTTAGTATAAAAGTATATGATGTAAGATTTATAAAATAGTGCTCGCCTCTTATAGTGGCTGAGAACTAAATTATAATGCACTGCCAAGAGTTTATTCAAAGGGTAATACGTATGTAGTAATTTATCAGTAAGTTTTAACTCTTATGAATGATGAGGCAGAATGAGTTCTTCCAATCAGGACTTGAAACAGAAAGAAAATTATCCTTCCTATTAGAGAAAACTTTGTTTAAAATTGAATCATGGCCATGTAAGTAATTTATATTAAGGTACTATTTTCCAAATATGAATTTGCATGAAGCTGTATTCTTCTTTGGCAGAGGGAGAAATTATCTCCCAAGCTAGTACAGAGGGTAGCATATATAATGCTTCTATATATAATTTGTATAATCTCTACATACAAACATGAAATATCTAATTATTTTCTTTCTGTGAAATAGCTTATTTTTGGTGCTTGGTGGTAATCTGAGAATTTTGTGTATTGCTTCAAAGTGCATGAAAGTGTAGATTTCATAGGTAGAACTTCCTGGCCCGGTGGATGACATCTTCTGAACATACTGGTTAGTGCATGGCATTGTTAGGCATCTGTCACTAGAATTAGAACTGTTTGTCACAGGGTTAATCTCATAGAAAGTCATTAACTAGGGTGCCAAGCAATTAGAGTAAAAAAACAAAGCATAAAGAAGTATCCAGAGCTAGACAGAGTTGCTGTTTGTATTGTTTATCGATCCCTTTGAATTTAGCCTCTTCATCCAGCCTCTTTTGAACTAGTCATCCAATAGCTAAATGGAAATCTATTATGCTTATTTCTTTTGGTTTCAAGATGTAGACTAAGTGAACCATTGATCAAGTTTACTATATGGATGCTCACAGAATGGAACCAGAAAACCATAAAAAAAAAAAAAAGGTATTTTCTAAGCTAGTTCAAAGTCCTTCTCTGAGGATTCATGATTTCTTTGGTCCTGCCCCCAGGGCCTTTGAATCTAAAGCCTAAACTACACACTATGTGCCATTGCTTCTGCAGATATGAATCACCAACATGGTTAAAAGTTAATTTCTTCTGAACTCCGGACTTACAGAGAGAGACCTACACACCTGTGATATCTCCTCGGGAATGCTCACGGGTATCTCAAACTGAAAACGAACTCTTGATCACCCCTGCCCCCGAACTTGGAGGAAGTGACACCATTCTTCGTATCCTTGATAATTCCCTCTCTCTCAGTTCCCACATAACCACTTCTTCACCAAAATGTCCTGATGGCTTTACCTTCTGAATGTTTTTCAAACAGGTTTCTATTTTTCCATGTGCTCTATCCTCATTTTAGTCCAAGCCACCATCTTGTCTGTGTGCAAGGCTGCAATAGTTGCTATCTCCCCACACTAGTCCTCTCCAGTGCAGTGTCTACACCGCAGCCACAAGGATCATTAAAAAAATCCAATCTGCTCAAACCACAGCTCACATGTAACTCTTGACTTCTTTTTTATTGTTCTTAAGGTAAAGTTCCAATCTTCAACAAGGTCATGCATGCTGTGGCCTCTGTGCCCTTGCCTCTCTCTTTGCTACTTTGCTCCACCCACACGGTTCCTCCTTCTCCACTATAAAAATTGGTTTCCCAAGACAAGTCCCTTCTTAGTCCTTTCTTCCCCCTGTATTGTTCCTCAGATCAAGCATGATTCACCACTCTGCCCTCTTCTCAGCAGTTTTCCCTCATGTTGGTTGTGTCAGGAGGACACAGGCAAACTTAGTTCATCTGTGGCCCTGGTACCTAGCCCTAGCACTGGGTAAAGGTGCTTATATATATGAATATATGAGAAAGGAAAGAAAAGGCGATAGAGATTTGTAAATCATTAGCTTAAAATTTAGGGAGCTTTTTGGGAGGTACAGAAGTGTTTCTCTAGGGGCCAAATGAGGAAAAGTGATTAAATTTAAACTAGAGTAATTTACACATGAAGAATTTAGCCAACAGGGACCTGAGGAAAATCTGTCAAAGACTTGACTCAGACATCCCCCTAGATATGTGTATTAAGTGCTGCTTTAGACCATCTTGAAAGGCAGTGATTATATAAAAACATATGGTGATGATAAATTCTTATGCATTCATTATTATGTAATATGTTTCTGTATGAGACGACTTTCAAAATATCTTTGGCGTTTTTGTCTAGTTGAATCCTTGAGGTGGCTGCTTCCCAAATTCTGAGATCCTAATCTGGCTGTCACTATACCAGCTCGAAAGGTACAGAGAATATGTCTCAGGGTGATGTGCTGTGGTAGGGCTTTTCAGCTTCCTTTCTGATCCTTGACCTGAACGAAGGAAGGCTGGGTGATTTGGGAGCCTCAAGAATTCGTAGAAATTTCCATTTACTTTCTTGTAAAAAGCCATCATTACTGGATGAGCATAAACAAGCTTGCCAGCTCCTTTCTTTAATCAGAAAGAATCCTTACTTTATTGAAGTAAAGCTACCACCAAAAATAGTTACATAAATAAATTGCGTTAGGTTTCAGGACATGGAATCAAGGTACAAAAATCAGCTGCATTTCTATACACTAGTGAAGCATCTGAAAAAAGGAATAAACAATCCCATTTACATTGGAAGACACTGGTAAAATAAATGAATGGAAAGATTAAAAAAAAAAAGAGCCATTATTAGTGGCTCCCATTTCCCCACCTATCTCCTCATAAGGAAGGGACTGACCTGCCTTGGGCAAGCTCTTCTACCTTGCTTTCTTACCAAGGGCGATGACCACTTAGAAAGATTCTAGAGGTCCCCTACAGGGGTTCATATCTGCTGGCTTCTGACTAGGTTGAAGGGAATGGCATTAGCAAAGAGGGAAGGGACTTACAGGTTTCAGTGAAGTGGATTTTTAACAACCTGTACACTGTTTTTGTTTTGTTTTTTAATTTTGACAATCAGTATCGATACTTGACCCAGATTACTCCTTGAATTTTTTTAAGAAATTGTATTGGTGAAACTGTTGCTACTCTTTGCTTAGGAAATTATATTTTGAAAAAAAATTATTTTCTAATGATGAAAGGGGTGAAATCTTTTAGATCACTGGTTCTCACAGCATCCCTTTGGAACTCTTGGAACTTCCTAGTCATGCAAACTTTACTCTCCACTCAGACCATCCTGGGGTGGGATGGGGCCCAGCAGTCTGTGTTTTCACAAAGCCCTCTGAGTGAGGCCGCTGCAGCCTCAGGTTTGAGAGTCACTGTTATATCATCAGGCCACCGCACATGTGTCAGAATAGAGTCACCTCTGACAATTTCAAGCAGCTTGATTTAGGATCTACGTTAACGCACATAGGTGTTTGTGAGGTATGCAGCTGCTGGGTGAGAGTACTCAGTCACCGGCTAAGTGACTTATTCCTGATCATCCACCTCCCAGCAGGCAATTCAAATGCAGGTCTCCAGAAAATTACAAAGTACTACATGTCATAGACATTCATAGTCACTGCTAATTGTCAAAATGATAAAACACAAACCTATGAATGTCAGTGGTCTACTGTATTCATGATAAATGTAGCATTTAGTATGGTGAAAAAAGCTTTTGAAAGTGCAATCATTAATAGGATCTGTGATTACATTCATATTGACTTTTTAAAATTGGTAAAATGGTACTGCTGTATTTAAAGGCACTTAAGAAGTCAGATTATTATTCCACCTAGGAAGGACATATTTATAAAAAAGAAATCAGCATCATTATATTGTCCTCAAAAAGTACTTACTTGAAAAATTATACTGAGAGGGTAAAGATTAGATTCCAAATCCTTTTCATGGAAGGAAAGACAAATATAGGTTTTCAGGTCACTTTTGAATTAATGTGATTCCAATCATCCTTCTATCCAGTGAGGGGCCCCCAGTTCAAACACCGCCCCTTGCAGCAGAGAACGGTTCAGTCTTTGGCACTGATCCTTGTCCAGGCTCAAATTGTATTCTGAAATGCTCTTATTATATATTCCTTTCTCTTCTTGAAAGGTATATTCTAATTATATTTCATCTGCTCTTTAGTTTGTGGATAAAAGCCATAGATTAGCAATAGAAATAGAAAGTTCACAGCTAGAGATCCAAGCTTTTAATGGTTCACAAAACAACAAACATTGACAAAGTACTGAATAAATATTCTCCTCTCAAGGTATTAATCACAGTTCCAATTATACAGTGGGCATGAGATCTCTTGAGTGTTTGTCTAAAGAGCCTTTGTTCCATTATGTGATTTTTCTTTTTAATTATAAATTTGTTCACCTCCATTGTGTTATGGTTGGGTGACTTTCTGTCTCCACGCCTGTATCCACACCTTGTCTTCTGACAAGGAACACAGTTTGCATCATTCTCCGCTTGTGCATAGCGGCAGGTTTTGCTTGTAACTAAAGGTCTATTCCATCTCTACCTGCAGTCACTGCTTTCTTCTACCCATGGCATGTGAGGTGGGCTCTGTTGTCTGCCCAGAGCCTTATCATCTGCAGGAAATTACCCCTTCTTCCTTCCACGTGATTTGCTAGTACTATCAATCTAGGGTTGGCCTACCCTTGTGGTTTATAGATTTGACAAAGATGAAATACGGCTTGAGTGCCCAGTTCAAAGCCCTTGCCCCGTGGACCTGGGGGAAGAGGAACCTTTTGAATACATGTGCCCAGAGAAGGTGCTTCCTTACACTTATCTGCCTCATAGAGAGGACCTTATTATTTACACAAAGGATTTGCTAGGGTCTTGCTCCTGATTAAAGCAAGAAGCCAAAATTGAAATTGTTAAGCCCTTAATCACTTTCTGGGAAGGTAATAGCAGGAGTCTAAAACTGGAGGAGGTACGGGACCCCCCTTCTCCATTCCTTTCCAAGGAACTGCACCCCCGTGTGGGATCCGAAAGAGGTTGTCTCACTGCTGAGTGGGAGCTGTAAACAAACACCCTGGTAGTTTTTGTTCAGTTTCCTGAAGTTGAGAGGAGGGGACAGGAGGAGTTTTGTTATGCCCAAGATTTCATTATCATCTCCAAAAACCAGAGACCACCAGGGAGACCAAGTCACGCATGCAAAGGCAAAGGGCTTTATTACGGGTTTAGGCTCGCCGGACCTAAACTCAGGCTCACAGACTTTACCAGCGCAGTGGATCAATGCTGAGAGCCCCAAACAAAGGCAGGGTAGGGCCTTTATGGGTTTGGAAAGGGGGAGTTACAGGAAATTGTGACACAGGTATAGTGACCCAATCATTATTATACAATATTATTGACAGCAGGTTTAACCATTCACATTGCCTAGAGTATTTCTTACTTTTGGCGGGACCCAATCACAACATTTAGAGTGTTAACCAATTACAGAGTGGACCCAGGACCCAGGACCCTCATGTAGGGTGTAACTAGGCTTAAGCAATAAGTGATTATCTATAGCTTCTATCTCTAGGCCTGCCCTTAGAAATGTTAAGGGTGTTAGCTAGCCTTTCCTAATTGGGTGTTACAAGGGTGGTCCCTCCTGCCTTGGGCCATGTGTGCCCTTTTATTGTCTAATGATTCTGAGAAACTGACACCTAGGCCTCCAAGGACAGAGGGGAAACTGGAAGCCTGTCATGGAGTCAGTTTCAGACCTGTGTCCTTACAGTTTTAGGTGTACAAAAATTGTGGGTATGCAGTCTGAGTGGAGAAAAGTATCTTCATGTTTTCCCCATCCAACCCCACCCCCTATTTGCATTAGGAGGCCTCAGGAGAGGTGCCAGAAGGAGACCTGTGCCTGAGGCCCCCGACACAAAGGCCTAGGAATTAATGTTCAGGGCCAGGAATGTAAATAAGTGAAGAACATGACAGTGAGTCTGCATCCTTGACTCACTCACCTCAGAGACTCCCACACCTAGACTGTAACCTCAAGTCTGGTGTGAGGAGGACAGCCTCCCCATGAGACCTGCCAGGTCAAACCTCTGAAACCATGGCCTGTGGTTTTGAAGAAACACACATGGGATTTTAACAGGGAGTTAGATTTCTCACTAACCTTTGTTTTCTTACAGCTTTTCTTACCCCTTTTACGCGTTCTGAAAGCTATACTCTAATGCACCACCTCTGAGTGAGGTTTTCCTCTAAATTAATTTTTGACCTTATTTCATTTGCCCTTTAGGAAATCCTACCATTCGGCAAGGGAAGATGGCCTTTCTGTCAATTATCGCTAAAATATCACCTCTTTTTTGATCTTGTTCATTTTTGAACTTATGTTTCCAGTCTCTAGCACTGATAGGTTGTAAGGATAACTGTAAGCGTGTTGTGTTGTAGTGTCTAACACAGAAACTTGCCTCTCTCCTTTCTTTTCAAAAGATAGGGCTTTTCCACTATCTTCTCTTGGAGGCGGCCCTTTTTCTGTTATAACATCAGGCATGTATTATGTGCTCCAAAAATAATTGTAACGTAAATGAAAATGATATCCATTAAAACAAATTTAAAAAAATGTAACCTTCCAGAAGGAAATAAAAGAAAGCTGTGTGATCACTACACTATATAGAAATATGTCATTAACAAGTGCTGTATGTTGGGAATCCAGAGTAAAGGCCAACTTTCCTGAGGCCCGGAGAGAGGTGAAACACGTCATGGTCCTGGACATGGGGGGGTGGGGGTGAAGACACAGTTCTCACTGTTCGTTGTCCTGGCTTACTTTTGTCCATGAAGGAGGAAATTGTGTAGAGCAAACTAACGTTAAGTGAATAATTAGATGTGAGGGAAGGAAGGAACGGAAAGGAGACAAGGGTGACAAAGGGTTTTAAGCCTCATCTTTCACTAGAAGACGTTGATTCTGTTAGTGTTGAATTCTGATTCTACTCCCACTCATTGCTACACCTAGCAGAGACCAAAAAGGAAATCAGCAAATGAAGCAATTTCTTTGTGGACTGCAGTATAGATTGTGAGACTAGCATTCAGCATGTTAGATTGTAGGAAGAAAAGAGAAGTAGTTGAACTATCAGCAGGCAGTTTGAGGTGTGTGTTAAAATGAACAGAGATGTTAATTTGGATATCATCCAAAGAATGATCATCATTAAATTGATAAACAGACCTAATGAAATTACTGTTACTACCAAAACAAAAACAGATAAAATCACTGACAGGGCAATATACGTACAGTCCAATTTAACTTCCACATAAAATGCAAAATGATATATCATTTAATAATAATGGAGAACGTCATAGATGCTGTTTTGAAAGAAATCCACATTAATATTTACTCTGTAAAGGATTGTACAGAGGATAAGACCATAGATATGTTTCTGTTTTTGCCTTTCAACCATGTGAACATTTGATTTAATATTACACTTCTTTTATTTATTGATTGATTATTTTAATTTATTTTTGAGAGACAGAGAAAGACAGAGCATGAATGGGGGAGGAGCAGAGAGGGAGGGAGACACAGAATCCAAATTAGACTTCAGGCTCCGAGCTGTCTGCACAGTGCCTGATGCAGGGCTTGAACCCATGGACTGTGAGATCATGACCTGAGCCAAAACCGGATGCTTAATCAACTGAGCCACCCCGGTGCCCTTATATTACTCTTCTTAAGAAACGTTGATTTCCAGGGAAAGATAATATAAATGAGAAAACACTTAACTAATTTGGAAGAGGCAGAGAGATAAAGTAGGGTATAGGAAAGGCATTATATTCTGAACTGACTGTGTTTCCCTTTTGTGTAAAATAGAGTATTTTGCATTGGAGAATGTTTGGAGTTCATTGATTTAAGAAAACAAAAATAGAATTGAAGAGAAAAGCACTTTTATTGTCTCTTTGTAAAAAAAAAAAAAAAAAGATATATCTTTCCTTGTCCATACCGTTGCTTAAGAATAAATACCCTGTTAAGTCTTTCTTTCTGCAAAATACTAAACTTGTTGCATTGAAGGTGTTTTAACCTCTTAGCTGTATGGTAAACTAGTGATAAATTCAGCTTGTATCAGTCCAGGTCATTGTGTCCCTGAGAAAGGTTATCTCCTGCTCTCTAGACACACACCAAAATTATTAGGTTCTCTTACCCCTGAAACACTGCATCCCTTGGGGGCGGGACAACTTATCACCTAAGTCATAAAGGCTATTTCTGCCCTCCCCGAAGTTATAAGCATTGTCCACTCTGGTTCTAAGTACAGTATATGTCATTTGTTTTTCTCTTTTTGGAATTTGGGTTGCTCCTTATACAGCACAGGTGTGTCTCATGTGTATTTTTGGTGCACTGTTGTATCTTGACTTTATAATTCTTCTTGCTTATCTGGTCTTTCTCATCAACCTATGATTTAGGATTTTCATCACCCGGATCAAATGAAATGTACAACCTAGAGAATTCCCTAGCTTTTTACAGATAGACTCATTTGCCCGTCTTTCAGAGAAGGATTGCTAGATTGTACTTAGGATATGATCGCCTTTCTGGAAATAGGAGTTATAGCAAGCCTAGTGATAGAAAGCTTCTATTTTTCATACTATGTTTTCAACTTCCCTACATCCCTAACCTGCTGTGTTGGTCACAAGGTCCCTTATCATTCAATCCTTGTTCCCAGGGTTGGCTCCTATCAGTAACATATCTAAAGTTCATTGAGATCAAAATGGAAACTCTTTCTAAGGCTATTTACATTTTTAAGCCTTATCTTCCAAAAAAAATGAAAAGTTTTGTCCTGCTTATGGAAATCTCAAGATTAGTTCAAGGTTATATGCACCATGGTTTTGACTTTATGGTAGTGTCATAAATTTATGCTTTGAACACAAGAGAAGGGCAGCCAAATTACCTACAGAATGGTTTAGATTCTATCTCCTTCCTACTAATCCTGTGCAAACAAATGGGGACCTTAGAGTTTCTTTATTTTCTCAAAGTACATCTGTTTCTGAAAAATGAATATTTTCAGCTATAGAGACTTAAAGCTGCCTATTGTCAACTTGTGACTGGTCACCTATAAAAAGAGATACCATGTACACAGAGCATCCTGTTTTCATAATTTTTAGAAAAAGAAGAAGAAAATTCAATTACATAAGGACAGATGGATTTATTTTCAGAATAAATAATTGTCTGCTTGAGGGGAAAAAACCAAGTTAGAACCATACTTCACAAAATGTATCTAAATAAGGACCAAAGGCAATTCAGTTGATCCTTGAACAATATGGGTTTTAGGAGCACCTAACTGCACAGTCAAAAATTCACATGTAACTGTTGACTCCCCAAACGCTTAACTACTAATAGTCTCCTATTGACCTGAAGATTTACTGATGACAAAAACAGTCAATTAACACATATTTTATGTGTTATATATATTAGATACTCTTACAGTCAAGTTAGAGAAAGGAAAATGTTATTAAGAAAATTCTAAAAGAAGATATACTTATTGTAGTGTATTGAACAAACAAGTTGGTGCACAAGAGGACCCGTGCATTTCAAACCCATGTTTTAGAGTCAACAATAATACTAAATCATAAAATAGATACTATATTAAATATCACATAATTTGCTAAATCATAACAGAATAAAGAAAAAGATATATGTAAATAGTTAACAAATAAATGGAAAGAGAGCTTTTAAGTAGAAAGGCAAAGAGAGAAAGCAGAAAAGAAAATATTACATATATATATGTGTATCTGAATAAATGTTAACATCTATATACGGTAAAAAAATCAGACAAAACAGGGAAACTTTGGCACATGTATTATACAATAAAATGAATATCTATAGTATATAAGGAATCCTGAGAGAGTAATAATAAAAGATGAATGATCCTATTGCGAAATGAGCCACAGATAGGAATAGAAGACATTTATAGGACTAACAAATGAAAAAAAAAACGTAACAAGGCCAACTTTGCTAGTATTCAGAGCAATACAGATTAAAAGAGGAAAATGCAGTTTGTTTAGCCTGTCAAATTGGCAAGTCCTTTTTTCGTCTGGTGCCACCAAAAAAAAAAAGATGACCTATTTAAACCCAGTAGGAAATCTGAGCTATGTTGGAGTTCTATACAGAGGACATGTTAGACTAGCCTCAACATGGTTGCTTCCAGAAGAGATTTTTAAGGATGGCTTTATCTATAGTTATATATAGTTTTAAACTCCTTTATTGAACTATGATTGACATACAAAAGCTAGGCACATTTAATGTTTATATCTTTTTGAGTTTGAAGATATTTTTAATGAAAATTTCCAAGCATACAAAACAAAGAGAATAAGATAGTGAACCCTCAAGTATCCATGAACTACATTCAACATTGATTAAGATTGAAGGCAGCATTGATTGAAAACGTTTTTTGGCTTTCTGACCTAATCTTCGATACAATCCAAGTATATGGTTGATCGCAAAAGACTTATAATGTGCAAATGATCTGGACCTGTACTATTCCTCTTGAATAGTATTCTAAGACAGTAATCTAAGATTTGAATGGTGCATTACTTTCCAGATGTTAAGAACAATAGGAAATACTATACAGATAAACTTTTCCTAAATGGACACCTCTATGACTTATGAAATCAGGCAGAAAATAGCTCCCCTGCTTAAATGAGAGTTGGGGCCTCAGTTCAAATCATTAGACTCCAAAAGTCCTGCTGTTTTCACAACTTCTACTAGAAATTAACAGCTCTTAAATGGGTGGGGAGCACTTAGTGATTTAATACATATTCTCATACCCTAATACAAGGTTAGTTCTGAGGTTGGTGGTGTGATTACCCATCTCTCCAAGATGAGGATTAATAAATGGTCGAGTATTAAAACATCGATGTTATGTTAGCATCTGGGCATCAGAAATCAAGAGCTTCTGTGGTGAAACACAAACCAATTCCTGCTGTGCTAAAAACAAACAAACAAAAAACAAAACATAAAAAACCGGGTCCTCTAAAAAACGCATAACAGATGAATCTAGAATGATGAGTCCTGAAAATCTATCCAATATTTATTTTGCTTTGTTTTGTTCCTAAAGAACAAAGAAAGGTATTTCTTTCTTCCTCTTTTTCTTCCTTCCTTTCTTTCTTTTCTTTCTTTCCTTTCTTTATTATTTTAGAGAAAGAATGCATGTAAGCAGTGGAGAGGGTCATAAGGAGACGGATAAAGTCTTAAAGCAGGCTCTGCCCTCCGCACTGAGCCTGCACAGGGGCTGGGGCCCCATCCCATGACCCTGGGATCATGACCTGAGCCAAAATCAAATGGTCACTTCACAGACTGAGCCACCCACATGCCCTCCATTTGTTTTAATTGACTTTAATATTGTCCCACTAAAGCAATGTCCTAGACACAATTGCAAAGAGCCTGTTAATGTAGAAAAGATATTTCAGCTCTTAGGTAGAGCTAAACTCTCTGATGAGAGTTTTCTTTGTTGTTGATGATACATTTTTATAATAAAATACACTTACAAAAAAACCCACGCAAAACAAATGTATGCTTTAATAAATTATTTCAGAGGACCCATTTTGTAACTATCATCAAGCTAAGAAACAGAAATTTGCTATCTACCTCAAGGTCCCTTCCCTATGCTCCTTCTCAATCATGTCTTCCTTCTTCCATAAATAGCCATTAGCTTGATTTTATAGTAATTATTTTTAATGTTTCTATTCATCCAAATGTGCATCTTTAGATACATGAGTTTATTCTTGCTCCTCAATTTTAACCTTATGTATGTTTTTTAAGTCTCTCTCAATCTACAGATTCTCACTCTATTCTTTTTTATTTCTTAAAAGTTATCAGCACAATGATACTCTTTAAAAACATTTTTATATGTCGTGGCAGGCTTTCCTGTAAATAAATTCAGCTGTTGAACATGGGTAGTTCTTCTGTGTTCAAAGACTCATGAATCACCCTTTAAACCACAACAAATAACTCTTAATTTCAAGTCCCCCAGTGTGCATCCCCCTCAATCTCTATTTTAATGCTGCCTGGGGAAAGAAATTGTTTTGGAAATTAAATTTAAAGTTTCACTTGTTTTAGGAAATAAAATTGATTGAAGAGGTAAAGTGGGGCTCTCTGGAGTCTTCTAGTAGCAGGTAGTAGAAGCCCATTGTGGCTAGCTAAAAGACAAGGGGGTATTTGTTACAATGAACCAAGAGTATTGTAGGGAAGCAAAAGCAATGACTGCGTGGGGGCATGGTAATAAAGTGCTGGAGGGCAGTGCATTACAAATTGATTGTGCACATCACCTGAGGAATTTATGAAAATTTAGATTCTGATTTAGTAGGTCAAGGACAGCACCATTGCTTCGTTAGCATTGCTATTGAAACTCCCAGGTGAGGTCAATGCTGCTGGTCCCCAGAAGACTCTCTGAGTGGTAAGAGACCACTCACCAACTGTGGCCAGTGGGTTTTGTCATGTTTATTACTGTGGATGCTCCCATCATATTTGTGTGTTGAAAAACAGGAGGAATGTAAACATGTGCTAGTGGGGTGGCAAGCACATAAAACAATAGGTACCCTTGCAGGACACCAGGTTGGAAACCCTAACAAAATTTGGTCTCTGTTGAGCACAGAGAAATGGGCTTCCCTTTGTCTGGAGAAATCACACCTGGAAGTGATCAACTTTCCACGCTCCACTCAAACATCTTTCCAATACCCTCATACACACCCTTGTTCCTAAATCCTCTCTGCTATTCTATAAAATGAGGTTCATAACAGTGATTAGAATCTGCCTTGAGGGAACAGATAAATCTGTTCTATTGCTTCCTCTGTAAATGAAATTTTCATTCCTTAAATTTTGTGGATGAGGTGGAAGGGTAAAAGCATAGAGCATGCTAGGTGGTCCTAGGTTTATTATTTAATCTTAACTCTGTCTCCTAATTAAGCATGTATTGTTAAATGAAGTAACACCCAGGCTTAGAAATTACCAAGCAGGTGTTTAAAAGCTATCAGTAAGCATTTCTGCGAATGTCTAATTAGTGTTCTAATACATTCTACAGTGCACCGTCATCACTATTTCTTCTTCATTAGTGGTTGATGATATATTATACAGTGCATCATATAAGAATGTGCCTACCAAGTTTCAGAAAATATGACCATATTCATGGAAGAAATGCTACAAATAGGTATTTTTTTAAACACATGAATAAAATATTTTTAAAAATAGAACAACTAATCTAGGCATAATGTTTACTTGAATCTGATAAACTTGTAAATATTTATATTTGTGTAATTCTATTTACTATGTATTGCAGAACATTGCATAGAAGGATGAGCCACAGTCATTGTCATTTTTGTGTCAGGAAGCTGCTAAATGAGGCGTTTCACCCCTGCTGTTCCCCCCTCCCCTCACCACCACACACAGGGTGCTGGGTAACAGATAGCCTGGAGCACATATATATTTTTTCCTAGCTCAATTGAGATACAGTTGGCATATAACATTGTGTCATTTTAAGGTGAAGATTTAATACATGTATATATTGCTGCAAAATGATTAAGTTAGTTAACATCTCCATCATCTCACATAGTTACTGTTGTGCATATGTGTGTGTGGTGAGAGTATTTAAGGTTTGCTCTCTTAGTAATTTTCAGGTTGATAATACAGTCTGCTAACTGTAGTCACCATGCTCTGTGTTAGATCCCCACAACTGGTTATTTCTATAACTGGAAGTTTGTACTCTTTGACCAACATTTCCCTGATTTCCCTGCCCTCCCACCCTGGCAACTCCCATTCTACTCTGTTTCTATGAGTTCAGCTTTTTTAGATTCCACATGTAAGTGAGGTCATACAGTATTTGTCATTCTCTTTTTCATGTATTTCACTTAGCATATGCTTTGAAGCTCCATTCATGTCTCAGATGGAAGGATTTTCTTCTTCTTTATGGCTGAATAATATGCTGTTGCATGTATGCACCACATTTTCTTTATCCATTTGTTTGTCACGGGACACTTAGGTTGCTTCTATGGCTTGTCTATTGTGAATTATGCTGCAGTGAACATGGGGGGTAACACATGTATTCTTAATAGAAAGGAGGGAGATTCTGCTTACAAAAAGGGAGTCTCCCCTTAGAGAAATTAAAATTGAAATTAATTAAATCAATATATTGATCAATTTTAAATAAGTTTAATGTAATGTATTTTTCCTCCTGAGGTTAGGGGCAGATCATGATAGTGAGAAAATCTATGGAAACATAGCTCTGGCTCTAGGTTCAAAGAGCTAAAAGCACAAATTGCGAATTCAGCTAATATTTGTTAGGCACCTGTCAAGTCTGAGGTGCTGTCCTGAGAAGTTGGGGAAGAGTTTGAAAGAGAATAGACTTGTCCATTTAAATTACTTAAGCTTTAATTTTTTTTATATAATTCCAGTGAAAACTTGGTTAAAAAGAAGTCCATTTCTTATCACACCTACTTTTCACAATCCAGTGATATGTCAGCTGCAGGTGAGACAATTTCCATAGATCAATAGAGTCATTGTCACCTACTTCTTCCACCTTTCTTTCCTTTACTGATGGCTCATTATCCCAATCCTATAAATTCTGTTCAGCAATGAGATTCAATCAATTACGAAAACATGAATAGCCACAAGTTTATTTATCATAGTCAAGTAAAGATTAGGCTTGTGAGTATTGGGTTCCATTGATTGATTCCATCTTTACCGGTATTGCCTACATTGTGTAGTAGAGGCAGAAACCTGCACCCTTGACAATTTTTCATTACTAGCAGAAAGCACCTTGCACAAGTCCCAACAACCCCTCTCCTCGGGCTGTCTCAGTAAGGAGCACGGTCACAGGCGAGCCTCTGTACCGCTCATTAGCAAAAAGAATAAAGTTTCTAAAATTGAATTCAACAGATCATGTCAGGTACTCTTTTTCTTTTTAAAGCTTTTAATTTTATGGTTATAAATCTAGTGAGACTAATTGAAAGGTTGACATACAAAGAAATTATATAAGGAAAAACATTTGAGGATTCACCAAATCAGTTCTACAAGGCATGGTTTGTATTTATCATCCAAAGAAATAATGATGAGCAGAAAAGAGCCAATAACTTACACAGGAAAAGCCTAAAAAACGAATTATGTAAGTAGGAAGAATAAAACGTACTAGAAAAATAGACCCGAATCATATATTTTTTACTTTTCACTTTGTTCTTTTCCTAGCTCATGAAGGAAAGTGCTTTGATAAATGCCCAAACCCATTGTGTTGATAATTTAATGCATTTTTCTTTTTATAAGTATTTTATTCCCAAATTTTACTTAGCTCATTCTGAAAAAAAATATAGCAGTCAAATTATGACATAAGGATAAAATCAAGGGAAGTGTGAACATAGCCCATTTAGAAGAAGGAAATGAATTTCACCAGAAACCTGGGGTTATTTTTAGAAGCTGAAATTTTATTTTTAAAATTTCTTGCAATTAATTATAGCGGTGTCTCATAATGAAAAATGTTCCTATGGGGATAAAATCCCACAATTAGTGGATTTTCAAATTGGAAAAGTGAGAATTTCAAAATTGGTGGAATTTCAAGGATGGCCAAAAGGTTTTAGTTGAGTTGGTTTTTTTTAAGTTTATTTATTTGAAAGAGACAATGAGCAGGAGAGAGGAAGAGAGAGAGGGAAAGAAAGAATCCCAAACAGTCCCTGTACTGTCAGCACACAGCCTGATGCAGGGCTTGATCTCACGAATTGTGAGATTATGACCTGAGCTGAAACCAAGAGTCTGATGCCTAACCAATAGAGCCACCCAGGCACCCCTATTTTTTTTAAATAAGTCTGTAATTTACTATAATATGCATACAATTATTTTAATTTATTATAACATGCATATGCATATTACCTGACTACAGCTCAATTTATTTTCCAAAAAATGAGCCCACCCATGTAGCGAGCACCTAGAGTATTATCATCTCCCAGAAATCTTTTTTTAAATGTTTTTTATTTTTATTTTTGAAAGAGAGACAGTGTGAGCAAGGAAGGGTCAGAGAGAGAGAGAGAGGGAGACACAGAATCTGATGCAGGCTCCAGGCTCTGAGCTAACTGTCAGCACAGAGCCCGACGTGGGGCTTGCACCCATGAACTGTGAGATCATGACCTGAGCCAAAGCCGGACATTTAACCGACAAAGCCACCCAGGCGCCCCTCCCAGAAATCTTTATACCTTGACCAATGGTTACCTCTACCACCAGAGTCTAATTTTGTGTTTTGAATTTTACATAAGCAAAATTTTGTATTTTAATTCCTTTCTGGCTCCTTTTTTTCAATATTATGTTTATGAGTTTCATCCATGGTGCAGATAGTTTAGTTTGTTTTTATTACTGTATACTGTTACATAATGTAATATATAATAATACTATAAAATGTTATTTATCCATTTAATGATGGAGGCACTTGGGTGTTTTTCAGTTTTATTGGCTGTTTTGAACACTGCTGCCATGAATGGTTTGTGCCTCTTTTTTTGGTAAATATATGGACCTGTATCGCTGGACAAGGGAATGTCCACACTCAGATCTTACAGATATCAACAAACAGTTTTCCCAAGTAGTTGAACCAATTTGTAATTTGAACAATTTACAGTGAAACATCCGCTGGATCTGCATCCTCACCAGCACTTTGTATAATCAGAGTTTTTCACTGTGGCCATTACTCCTCCTGGTGGTTTTAATTTGCAGTTTCCTGATGAGTAATGAGGTTGATCCTTTTTACAGAAGTATGTAAGCTATATTCCTATCATCTTTTGTGTAGTGACTGTTCAAGCCTTGGATGGCAATGAGCTTTCATCTCATATGTGCAAGTAAAATAATGTTCACTGCTATCTTAGGCTCTGTCATAGAAAATGTTTCTAAGATTACACCAGAGTTCATTTGGAAATACATCTATGACAGGTTAGTGATTTCTGACATGGGAAGAGGAAGGAAGATACGTACACATATTTGCCAAACTTCATATGGATCATTACAAAAAATAAAGAAAAACAGAATGGTAGTTTTTCAAAAGCTTCCCATTGAAGGGTTGTTTAAATGTTTTAAAAAAGTACACTAAGTGGAGTGCATGGGTGGCTCAGTCGGTTGAAAGTCTGACTCTTGATTTTAGGTCACGTTACAATCCCAGGGTTGTGGGATCAAGCCCCGAGTTGGGCTGCATGCTGAGCATGAAGCCTCTGGGATTCTCTCTTTCTCCCTCTCCCTCTCTTTCTCCTTCTCTCCCCTGCTCATGCTCTCTCTCTTTCTCTAAAAAAATAAAATAAAATAAAAAAATAGAAAATACTTTTTAAAAAAAGTACATTCAGTGAGACTATTTTAAAATTTTCCTTCTGTGTGCTCCTTATAAAGTACTTATTCACGGATGCCTGGGTGGCTTAGTTGGTTAAGTGTCTGACTCTTGTTTTCAGCTCAGGTCATGATCTCAGTTTATGAGCTCAAGCTCCGCATCCGTCTTTGTGCTGACAGTGTAGAGCCTGCTTGGGAATCCCTCTCTCTCCCTCTCTCTCTGTGCAACCCCCCTCAAAATAAATAAATAAACTTTTTTTTTTTAAAAAAGTACACTTTGATCGCCCATAGTGCTGTGATTGGTCCTTCCATAATTTATTAATAGACTGTATTGCCTAAAACAATAGGATAGAGACCATATCTTACTAACTTTTATGCCAGTGGCTGGTATAGCATCAGAAAAATTGTAAACCCTCAAATATTTTTGAGTGAAATAAGATGCAGCAACAAGATACAGAATACTAAAGTGGGTTATCTACTAGATGAGGACTTCTGAATGACCAGAAGAGTTATGCCAGTTTCTGTCAACCTGCTGATATGTAACCTTTGGCTTTAAGCTTATGACATTTTCAAAGTGTACAACTCAATCTTAATTGAAGAAAAATGGATCAGAATCATTGATTCAACAAGTAACAGTACACAATATAATCTAAGGAAGAATCTTATAAACGTTTCCCTGAAATGATGGCTTTCACATTGTAGTAGTGAAGACAAACACCCACGCCTGAACCTAGGTTCAGGGACCTAGAACCTAGGTTATCCTGTGATAAACCTTTTTTTAAACCTCAGCAAAGCTGCCTCCTCTTGGGTTCATTTTTAAATTTTCTTTAAATGTTGATTTACTTTTGAGAGAGAAAGAGACAGAACATGAGCAGGGGAGGGACAGAGAGAGATGGAGACACAGAATCTGAAGCAGGCTCCAGGCTCTGAGCTGTCAGCACAGAGCCCAATGCAAGGCTCGAGCTCACAAACTGTGAGATCATGACCTGAGCCAAAATCAGACACTCAACCGACTGAACCACCCAGGTTGCCCATTTCTTAACTTGCACCTCTTTATTTCCCAAGCCAGACACTTAAGGAGTCTGTTTCTTGTCCTGTCACTCTCTTAAATAGCCACAAATAGTGACTCATTTCTTTTGGGAAATTTCTTTCCAATCTTTCCACTGTTCTCTGTGTCTAATATCACTGCCTCCTTTCAAGGCTATTTTCTACCTTGCATAGATTTATACCAGTTCATTGTCTTGTCATTGCTTTGTCCCTACTTCAGTGGGCTTTCCATAACCCTGTTAACACTATAAAGAATATTATTATTAGAAGAATCTAGTGGAGCTTATGTGGTGCACAGGCTATGACGGAGAGTCCTAGGTCTGAGAGGTGAAAGTGAAGACATAGTATTTTTCTCCATTGTGATGGATAACACTGCTGGGACCTCATTTGGCCTAGGGTACCACACATTGCCTTCTCGTTGGCTGGCAGAGTTCTCAAAGATCTCAACACGCCCCTTTCCTTTCTGGCTGTCCCAAACCCTCTCTCTTCCCTGTGCCTTACCTACACTGGCCTTTCTTGCCTGTCCTTTTCACACCAGTCATGCTTCTGCTATTTTCCTTCATAGTTCCTTTGATAATGACATGGCTTCTTCCTTCATTTTCTTCCAGTGTTTGTTGAAATGCTGCCTCGTCATGAAGGCCTTCTCAGATGTTGCTATAATCCTCTTGAATTCCTAACACAGCATTCTTTTTTTGTTCTTAGGTGTTATCACCATCTGGCATATTCTGTCTGTTGGCTATTTTCTCCTGATTAGAATGAATGTTCTGTGAAGGGGGGCCTTGTTGTGTTGTATACACTGCTGTGTCCCCAGTACCTATAAAAGGCTAGGTTGTATGGTTGTTACTCAGTACATATGTATCAGGTGACTGAATCTATGAATTTTTGGGGCACTGATGGTAAAGATGAATTTGGAGATGCTCATTACAGTGTTGATTATATGTTGGTAAGGAGATGAAGGGTAGAATAAATGAGCTAAGTCCTCAGATTTTATTTTATTTTATTTTTTTGTTTTTTAAATATTTATTTATTTTTTAATAGTTTATTGTCAAATTAGTTTCCATATAACACCCAGTGCTTCTCCCCCC